>DWON01001311.1:0-25075 GCA_018251015.1 Phocides pigmalion okeechobee
TAAACGGGCGCTTGCTACCATCGATGGCCCTTCGGTTTTAGAACCAGTGGGAATAGTACGTAATCAAGCGACCTGATGGCCTGATACTAATTCCTTGGGAGCGGGGGAGGGCCCTTGTATGGGATGCAGCATGCGTCGATACGTTGGCCCCTGTGTTTTATATCTTTTTACCACGTTATGACACTCGGGGAACTAACGATATCCTTATGTACGGCACTTTGTACATCGATTTCAAAGTTTTCAAGATTTGGATGTATCATCGTAATGTTAAAAACCATCGCAAATTACCTTTTCAACTACATTCAAATTTAGGATGTCCCAAGCAAACGCGTCAAGCTGGAAACACCAGCGACAAGCAACTTATAACGCGATCTACCAAATACAGATAATGGGCAGCTAATGCGCGCTGGATATCTTATTTACATGAGTAATGATCTCGATTGAACTACTTTGTATCGCGAATGCGGATTGCCGTTTAGCCCTTTTGCGAGCCGCTTTCTGTGTCAATTGCACTGCTTCGGCGATAGTCGACCGTTCTCAGAACTTGGAATGAACGTGGAAATAAATGTAGGCGCCGGTTGCGCTTTTAGAGTTATTTGCAATTCGCGTAGACACTCATTATTTTGTAGTTATTTTCCATTTATATCCGGGCACAGAAGTAGTCGTTGTTATGATACTAAAATGAAAACTGCTGAATGCAAATAGTTGAATGTTCTTTTATAAGTACATCGGGCGTAATGTATTTTTCAGTCCGTAAACATACCTACATATTTAAATATGGTAACATTTACAAATAAATACCTTGTCAATTTTTGCTAAACGATTATTTAATTATTATTTATCTGCCACTCGTAGTACAGCCGCCTGAGCCCGCGGGTGGTCTGCCGCTAATCTGACGAATATTTAGATTTCTCGTGAATCACAGTGAATAAATTACACGCGGAAATACCGACACGTGTGTCTAATAGTTTGTGTCTTGTATCACAGACAGTTTTATGTAAACGAGTATTTATATCTCCAGACAAAAGCTTCGTCGCACTTTTTGTTTTAGTCAAGTGCAAACATATTTGATGCATTCAATCGTAAGTATTTAATAGTTGTATTTTCGTCTCATTATTGTCTTCTACTTTTTTTATTTCATATTTCAGCCTGTACTTAGTGTCTGGTCTAGGAAGTTTTATGAACGTGAAGTAGCAAATGAGCGTGCAGTCCGCTGAAACGTAAGTAATTGTTAGCGCCCACAGATACCTTGAACCAATTTAACATAGAATAGGAGTTCCCTCAGAAGTCGATCTTAAATGGTACACCTGAGGGTTAATATAATGGCTTATTTATTTTCATTTTACTTTTGATTACATTATTTCTTATATTATGGAAGTTGAAATGAGGCATGCAGTCCATTTCATAAAAATGATCACGACCATCCACGGACCGATGTCCGTCGCCAGTTCCAAATAAGACAATCCGGCGTAACATAGAGTCCTGCCACATTTTTTTTCACCATACGTACTTAAGTTCATGATGTCGAGATGTTTTTCTTACCTCGCCACGTACGTACGTAAGTACGCCTTATATCGACACAGTCGATATATTATCTACTTAAATTTAATATTATTGGTTCAAAAGATACACTTATTGAAAACTAACAAGCTTACTTACTTACTTACTTACTTACGCCAAGTAAGCTTAAGTTTACTTGGTACTTATTACCATTATTTTTTATAGAATCCTTTGTCAAATATATAGACAGCTATACGTCGCAGGCTAAATTATAACATCTCGTTGATCCTCTCATTATGGAACCATAAAAATCAGCTAAAAATGGATAAAGTTACGTAGATTCGCTGCATATTTAATTGTAATATTTAGCAAATTACTAACGGTAGGATAATGTTCTTATACACAAATCTAGTAGTCGATTATATATCTATATGTGGACTTATTTGTAAGTATCTGTTAAAATTCCACGTGTAAGAACAAAATATAATTAATTAATTATGCGGTCAATCGTCTATACCTTTTCTACGCCATGCTGAATCTACGCGACGTCCATAAGAGGCATACCTGTCATCGATATTTGAAATGCAAACCAGCGTTTACTGACGGAGATTTCCGCCGTATGCCCGTGCGGATACCGATTATAAAATTCCATATGTTCATTTTAATAATGATTTGTATCTCTTGACTGCCAATACTTACGTTATAAACAGAATAATTCAATATTATGTTATCGACATATACATCGTGACAACAATACATAAATTATATAAGTATCCACTATATTTCTGCTATATTTTTGAAATTTACAAATACTCATTATAAAACAAATTTGGAACATATTCAGTTCATTCATTTACTAATGGTAGTCTGTTTAATTATGGCTTTTCATCGTACATATCTCTCCGTACTATCTATTTATATGTAGATAAGTATTTTTCTAAATAGATCGTCGTACATACCTTGCTCCAAATTTTACAACTATTACAAAAATAAATTACATTGTATTACATTCCATACATTCAGAATTCAATAAAAGTGTAAAAATACAATTTCCTCTGCGGGACATAAAGTGCTGACCTGAAGTTTATAAAACTGAAATATGCATAAAGCAGATCGTAGTCAACGAGGAAAATTGAACGCACTCTTGTTTAGCATCGTTGCCGAGATTGCTCGATAACTGTGAAAAATTGAGGCTTGCGTAACGGCGCAAATTGAGTGTGCCTGCCGCCCGCCTACACCCGCCTACACCCGCCCCACTGCCGGCGTTCAGCGGCGCAGCTCCCGGCAGACACGGATGTCATGTTTGGTGACAGAGGGAACAATTTCATGATTGCTTTTAGGAAAGGAATTCATTCTACATTGGCTTGAGTTTAGCTAGCTTAACTTTTACCTATCTAGACGGTTTAATCTCTTTAAGTTACCTAGTTCAACCTACCTACGTTTAACAAGTGAAGAAGGATCTTTTTAGATGTAAAAATGTATAAAAGAATATAAGAGTAGACATTTAGGTAACTAATATTAAATACTATGTCAGTAACAATACATGTGTTATGTCCCTTATATATTAAATATAAAAGACATTTTGATTGCCTTTCCCATATACAAAATTAATAAACTAATAAAGTACAAACGTAATATATCGTGTCTATTTAAACATTAGCTAATTGGTAATGTTAGACGATTGCGGTACATTAGTTCTACGTATCGTCGAGTCTGTGGTGAGCTGGGGGCGGGCGCCGGGCGTCCGCCCACGCCCGGTGCGCCCGCTGTGAAATTGATCTCTCATACTTCATAACCATTGGAGTTTTCGCTTGCCGTCGGCCTCCACCGCGCTGCCTCTCCTCGTCGCAGGCAAGTATACGAGATCATACACTTCATTCTGTTCCGTTTATCCGGTGGAACATTAATAGTAACAAAGTTATAATAGCAAGGACTTGTTTATTACATTACTTTGTATTAATTTTACCTCACTCAGGTAAGAAATTAAACAGATAAGTGTATCTTATTTATACGTGAATAAGTATTTGAGAAACGTAATGACTTGCCTGAAGGAGTTCAATGTAATTTATGTACGTACATTCATTAATAACTGTTTTTTTTTTCAAACAACTTAATCGAAGGCAGTAAGTTAAATACAATTTGACCTTAAATAAATGACACAACGAATAGTGAGCGCATAACTTAATGGAAAGAGGTCCTATTTTTTTAGCTTTTTGCATAATAACAGACAATATGTCTCCACCGTTGTGGTCAAAATAATGTCTTGGCAATGAATATGTAAGTGACAGGCGGGCGTGCGTCGGCGGGAAGTTTGCATTATTCATCGCGCGGCCGCGGCTCCGGCGGCGGCGGCGGCACGGGCACGCGGCACGCGCCGCGGGAAACGACATTCTGCCGGAAATAAAAAAATATGTGTGTTTGCACAACTCACTTGCTGACATATTATTATGCCGACCACTCCTACGAGCGAACCGACCGTCGCAGTCCTCAGGAGGTACCAACGAATATACCAACTAATGTATGACCTCAGATAGGACCTTGATGTTGATGATGTACGCACAATTGTTACTCTTCTAAAATACAAACTACGCCCATTTCAATATGTGAGCTATGTATGGTATATGATAGCTGGTAAAGTGAGGCACAGAGCGTTACAAATAATTTAAATTCTTTGATCATAATTAAAAAAAAGGTTTCCGCGTACATCAGTGTCAGAAAATGAAAATAAATCTATGTAATTACTAAGTAATAGGGTAATAGAAAAGGACATAGTATATCTCTAAATAACTTTAGAAAAAAAAATGTCCTTATTTAGACGCTTTTCTTGTATTCATGTGTACAAAAATATTACTTACTAGGTACTTACTCCTAAGATTGATGTGAATATTAACATTCCAAATACCTAGTGAATTAGTTAATGATTCTAGAAATGGAAGCTAATAAAGAGAGTGTCACGCTTGGCCCACTGTTCCACTGACTACATTCATTTGTGCAAGTATTTATGAACGGCGCATTCGCTAGGTGTGTCAGCTCTAGGCAGCGGGCAGAAGGCACTCGAGACGCGCAACAATGCTATCTAATCGTTCAATCAGCTGCGTACCGTCCAGCCGTCAATCAGGCGACATTGGGCAGGTCAGCGCGGTCAGCCGGCCTGTTGCTGACCACCTGATGGCCGGTACTCGCCGACCACCTGCCACCATTGTTTGCAAATTTTCTCCACCCCGATAGTGACGAAATTTGGTATTCACAAACGATAAAGTTTTAAATATCGTTTCACTTTCGGTTTATGTTTATTCTAAATTAATTACATTCATTTGAATGATGATTATAACGAGTACTTAACAATCTTATTTTCACTAAATGAAAGCACGGAACAGAACGGACGTTTTTTACTCAAATTTTAAAATTTCATTTAAATTACGTTTTTTAATTAGGTACATTGTCCTGAGATAGGTAGATCTAGTCTTCTTACTTACTTGTAACCAACTCTATAAAGAATAAAGACTACTTGAAGTCGATCACAGATGCGTTGAAGAGTAGCCTCTTGAGGGCGAAGGCAGTCGCTTCGTCTGTAAGTGAACCGGCAGTTACACCCTTGTACCGAAACATAAGTAAACTTCACTATAGAAACGTGTGTAGCAGTGGCACCTATTTCGAGTAATCGTATAGGTCTTACTATCTTGTAAAAATCATTATTTAGGCACAAAAGCTATGGGTTCGCTAATATTACACACGACTAAATTAAGCATAATGATGAAGGATAGGAACTATCTAAGCTCACAGTCATCGTGAATTAAACGTCATATTGTAATATAGATGCTTGAAACTTTGTTGCATCGTGGAAATACACGCTAATAGTTTTTCATCCCGCGCCATAAGAACATGACTAGAACGACTGCAAAAAAGTTATGATATTCAGTATATTACGGCAATTATCTTATCAATAACAACACCGAACACAATAGAGGCGCTGCGCCGCGCCGGCAGACCCCGCGGCGCCACCTGCCGCTGGCCGGCCGCCGCCGCCGTCACCGTGTGCAGACACGCAAAAAGTTCGGAGAAAGTTGCTAATCTCTTTCACGTTGTTGTCAAAATCGAATATATTCAGTGAACAATTTTATTTCTCCAACTATGGGAGTCTGTCGCCACTTTCTTTTGTCTTGATTTTTATTATTTTTTGTTTTGAGTTTGATACCGAACATAATGGAATCTTTATAATTTCGCAAAAAAATTCAAATAAGACGGGAGTCTTTACTGAGATATAGAACAACATGTTGGCTGCTACCTCGAAAACAAATTTGGATATCAATTTGTTCTGTTGTTTGACATTGCGTTTTAAATCCGCTAAGAATCAAAACTTCTAGTACCTGCATATGTAGCAAGTATATCTAGTACTATAGTATCTATAGCTTCAAACTAATGTGCTATACACCTATATCGCCGTACATATGTATATTAAGTTTTTATTGCCACCGTATAGCTATTGTAATCTACTAGGCAATGCATGAGATTTCGTGGTGGTTCAGTTACATTCAGTTTCAAAAGAAACAAGAATAAGTATCGCAGTTTTACTTAGGTACATACTTACGAACTTTCTCTTATATAATACATCTATGCTTTTATCATATAAATCGTTCTGCATAACCCGAAATCGCTCTCATGATACCGAATAACTTTGGAAGAGTTGTTCCCTCACGACGAAAAACAAGCTTGCTATGATATACATATATCTATGTTTATGTTGAAGTGAACTAGGCTGACAATAATAGACTTTTCTCAGCACTTCCCGCAGCCAGCATCAGCCCGTCTACCATAAATTTAACGGTGCCTATTTTATTGTTTTATGTTTTCTCCTGTTTATCTATTATTATCACAAATATGCACTTAACGCTAGGCGTGAAGATAAATAGATAAACTTTGCACGCTTATGTAGCTAATTATGTATTTAATTAAAAACTTCCCAATTATATAAAGCTATAAAAATTATAATTCGAGAGATACATAATCTTGTCTTATAATAGATGCCGCGATAAATATCACAGAATTTCAGGAATTATCATTAGTAAAGAGATATAAGTAATTAATTTTGTTTACATAAGCAGGTATTTTAATGCTTGTTTCAATGCCTGCTTATTATCTATTTTTCAGTTATTTTTGCGTCTGCATTTATCATCACCATTGTTACATCGAGATTTCTTAACAGTTCGCACAATTTTAAAATAGAGTTTCTTTACTGGAATTGTTTAAGATCAAACAAATATGCGTTCTAGGCTGTAGTCCACTGTGACTATACTGCAACCCTTTTATGTCCCGCTGCTGAGCAACCTCCATCTCAGCCACAATTAGGGGAGACCTGCATATGTATATACTCCATAATGCTACAATGCGTTTTAACGTAAGTTCGAATTAGTACCCGAAGATTAGGTGACAATGAGCGGAACTCTGAAACGTGTCCTCCGATGCATGGGAATGCGACTAATCTTTATTTAACTGTAATTTGAAAATTATTGTGGATTGGTATATATTCTGAAAGGTATAAAATAACAAAGTATTTCTGACTTAGGTGCTTAGTAAATACTATGGTCTAATTCAATAATAAATTAATGATGTAATAATTAATTACTTTGCAGGTTTAAAAAGTATTTAAAGGAGAGAACCACATTTGGTGTAGGAGTTAAATATGTAGTATTAATTTTAAATCGAAAAGTAAATGTTGTTTTAAGGTTCGTCTAAGAACAACGCAACGTGAACTTGTAGGTCAACAATGCCATGTATCTGAGAGTAACGTACAGTCGCGTTCAGAAATGTAGCTGCCCACGAAAAAAATTGCGTTCCGATTTTGACTGCCGGTGATGGATTAGCACCATTTCCCTAATGACGGTTATTTATGCTTTCTGTGCGCGAGCCTACTGTGCCCGATCGGCGTGTGCGAGAGGAATACTATTAATCATCTGAATGTACACACTTTTTGCTTACGAACTTTTGCGCTAAGAGTCGTTTCACACATGCGCCTCATTTTCTTACTCGAATGCCGGTCGAATCGGCGTTCTAAATACTTTTTTCTACAAAGTCTACTAACGAACGAGAATGAACATGCAAATTCTAAAGAAAAAGTCGTCATTCTAGAGACTGGTATTTGCCGGAAACGTTTGTGAACTTCCGTTGCAACCAGTACAAACAGACAGGTAAAAAAGCTGTTATATTCACCTATATGTTATAGGATTGTTCTTAACAAAAAATGTGTTTAGGTATAATAAAAAATGTATGTGCAAGTCAATTAGAGCTTTCTATTGATTGTTGAAAACACTATTATGTTTTATATATACTCGTATTTGACAGGTGGTAAAACAAGCGTTAAACTGGGGAGGTGACACCGCCGCCCTCATAATGTGCTGTAAAACGGTTTTCTGGTAAACAGTGCTTCAGTAGGAGAGATGCGATGCGACTTTGTAACATTTGTATAAGTATAACAACGCCAGCCTCATTATTGCTGCTAAAACATTTTTATACCTACATTCTCGATACATGTGAACAGCTAGAGAACTCCACTCACGCCAAAATTCTTAAGCGCAAGTCAGTGCGTAGTGGAGCGGCTATTAATCCACGCTTGGCAAAGTTCGCTAATGGAGCGCGGATCAACTTTGCGGAGCGCCCTGCGCCGCCCGCCGCGCCCCCTACCGACCTCATAATATGATAATTACGGGAACGCTTATCTACGTGTTCATATAGGTATGATGGAATTACAATGCAGTGAAAGCGATAGGGACGAACCTAATGAATATTTGGACGGAAAAATACGAAATGAAGATCTTCTTGCGATATGTATGATCTTTAATGGTGGTAGAGCCCTTAGAGCTCGCCCGGGACGGTACCAACGCCACCCTCATAACCCGCCATAAAACAACATGTATTGTGTTTGGGTTCGGGATGTGTGGTTGCCGAATACACATTTTTGGAGGCGGTCATCTTAGTCCAAAGTCCTATTTCATATAGGAGTTTGGTTCTACCTACATGGCGTTAGTTAAAGATGTCCACAGGCGGTAGTGGCATCAGTTCATTAGGTCGATTGCATCATTTTTTTTTTATTGCGAAGGAGTAAGAAACAGGCATGCAGACCACCTGGTGTTAATTGGTCACTGCCGCCCATGGACAACCACGTCCAATGTCAAATAGAACAGAAGTTCTATTTAAGGATGGACGCGGATGTGTTCCTACTCTTGAAGACTAAGATGATCGCCTCCAATATCATGGTTTTGGTTAACTATTTCAATTTAATATATATTTCTCATGGCTTAAATGTCTTTCCGGGTTCTATTCTCTACGTTTATAGGTAGAAACCTTTGAGTTTCGTCGTCGGTAGCACTACCGCCACAGCCACTCTGGAGTGGTAACGTAGCGATACAGTGAAGATTGTGGAACATTTCAAACTTGTCCTTAATAATATTTATTTATGATTAACAATATTTATAGTAATATTTACATTAGTTTGCGCCAAGTCGATTGCAGACTCATTTGCTATTTCTATGAGAAAGAGCTGTGATTTAAATTCCAAATAACTTACAATCCTAGAAACAGCATTTTTCTAGATTTATTTGAAATTCTACTTAAAATTTGGCTTAAATTGGAAAGGATTGAGTCTGTATACCATCCTTTCCAATCTATGTAATTATTCAATACATGATAAAAATAATTCGATAATTTATTTTCTTCTAATTATCATGAGTATGAAATAGGAGTTTATAATAACGAATGGTTTCAATTATTAATTTGCTTGCAAGTCTTTCTCTTACTATAAAAGCTTTTATAAGTGAAGGCAAGGGGTACAAGCACTTGAATTTAATGAAAATTTAAAATGAACCGAAACAGACTCCGGGCTGTCCTTATTTCGTGCCGCTGAGATCCCGGTTTCTTCAATTTTTCTTTAATTACGTCACCCTCTTTGTACATAAATTTTCAAGCTTCGCTTGATCTATTTAATTTACCTACTCTTGGTAAAATATCAAAATATATTATCTACCGTTTTTTTATTAACTTTTATAGGAATTTCTTGTTAATTACCGAAATGTAAATATAATTTTGTAATAAGTCTTACTTATATTTTACCTATCTATTCTATTACATTTTTCGGAACTTTAGATTGTCTAGCGCTGTATTGGTAGAAAATTTTAGGAGTTGGTATATATCTACGCCTTTTAAATCTTATACCTAAATTGCTTTTTAACATAGCCATTATTTAAATTATGTTTTCTAAATTGTATGTAATATGCAAATAGAAAACCGATCCTATAAGTACATATGACTGCAATGTATATTAATGAGGTCACCAATAGCAAGGCGCAGCCATTTCTTTGGTGAAAATAAAACTCATCCCTAAATATGGTTGCAAGCGAATGACAAGAGTGTGCCTCAATAGCGTAAAATGTTATGTACAGATGTATGCAATTAATACGTTGTTATATCTAAACAAAACTTTACCTACAAATATTAGTTACTTATTTTGTCACTATAATTCACACAAAGAAGTAATTGCTCGGTAAAAAAGTAACACTATTAATAGTACAAAAAAATCTTTTACGTAATTATTATTATTTACTTTTTCTTTCCAATTAATATTATATATGTTAATGTAAGTTTGTTTGTTACCGTTTCACGCAAAAACTACTCAACTGATTATCATGAAACGTTGTATATATATTCTTCGAGACATTAAAGAGGACATAGGATAATTTATGTTAAAAAATATATTGAAAATATTGGCAGACATGATCGTTTGTTAAAAATTTGAAAATGTAGCAACTTCAAATAAATATCTTATCGACTATAACTTCAGGTTATGCTTATATGTAGTTTAGATTTTTTGTATACTTGGTGTTATTTTGTTGTGTCATTTATAAGAGATTAGGTAACAGTTTATTGTTGTAGTTATTACTCGCTGCAATGATCTTTGATATTTGTTTAACGGCTTCAACGCGAGCGAAGCTGCGGGTAAAATCTAGTATATAATAAGATATAATAATCGAAATCCTCGGATCGACTATGGAATATTTATTTTTGCTTATTGCAGTAGCGTTTGTCTGTTTTTTGCTGAGCAGGGTAAAATGTTTATAGGTATAGAATAATGATTTTATGGAGAAGCCACGTTACAACCTATATTTAATTGCCTTCGATACTTGGTCATATCGGTGCAATTTATTTTTATTAAATTGACCTCGCAATGAGCGTGTAGTTCACCTGATGTCAACCAATTTGACCAACGTCACACAAAATAGGGATTCCACATGTAGTTAACCACAAAATAAGTAGTTGATAATTCTGGGGACAGATAGTTATCTCAAATGTACGACCCCGGATAAGTTGAATATTTTGCAAAAAGATAGTATTTTTTCCAGTCCTAGAGTCTGTTCCTCAAGAAACATAACGAATAGAAATATGAACCTATAACACTAGAAAGTACTTGTGAAGCATAATATCCCTCATTAATGGTTTAAGAATTATTTTATTTATTTTAATTGGCCTCTTTTATACATACCGAATAAGTAGGGCGAGAGAAATATCTGAAATACCTACTGCCTTGCGACCCGACTTTGTTATATTATATGCATGTTAAGAATTAGAAAGCTAATACGCTCAATTGGTTCTGTCCCTTTGAATTTCGTTATATCACGTAAATTTGAATTAGGTATCGTCATAATGAAATCAACATTACTGAGTGTGCACCTTAACCACGAATATCTGTAACGGCTAAAGTTGCTATAGGGATGACACATTAATCTTATAATGAAGTACTAAGGAATAGTTCAGAATATTAATTGTTTATTGCAAGGTCTGAGAACAGGATGGAATGGGGAGGTAACACCGCCACGCCCATTTCTGCAGTAAAGCTTGTTCTTCGGAATTTGCCGGTTATCTTATAAATGAGGCGATCTTAGACCTCAGGTGTAGCGACGCATCTGCATCGCATCGACGCTTCGACTTTAAATGGTTTGGTTGTTTATAGAGATGATTACAGTTATGCGGCATCATGGGCGGCAGTGATCACTGACCGTAAGATGTTTTATAAAAAAATATGTGGATCGACATCATACCATTTTTTCGTACCAAATTTTGTCATTACCAGCCATCCATTCAATCCTCGACATTAACTTTGTTGATCTTTAATGAGCTGCACGAGCTATTGATACATTAAATTATTATTAAATATTATGGTTATGCTGTGTAGCTTTATGTCTTCACTCTATATTTGTTCGTTAAATTGAATCGGGTTAATTTTTTATCTTTTCTCAGCACGATTACCTACTTTATTTCTCCTTACCGCATCAGCTAGTGTCCGGAAAATACTAATTGTTTTAACGCAAATTGATCCATTGTTCCATATCACCTGTAACCGCTCCCCCTATAACATTACAATAGGTATTGAAAGTTGAAATAATGGAGCGTCTTCCAACAGTCGTGGAAACTCCGAGACACATTGTGTCGTGGGAGAATTGAAATAATTATCTCTTTGCAGACAGTTGACTGAGAACTTTGTTTTTGTGACTTGGTAATTATGGTTGCGGGGCGCAAATGGAGCTTAATTAGAAGATAATTCGGTTTTGGGGAAGCGTATGAAGAGATACCAGCACGTTAGGTACAACGAAGTAAACAAGTGCTTAGCCGAGCGGCTCTTGTACAATAATTTAAAGGTGGATGAATTGTAGTTCGACCGGAGAGATATCACCGTCGCTATGATAATTCGCCGTAAAAAAATATTTGTGTTTCGGTTGCCTGCTACACTTTGAAACTAGGCGATCATCTTAGTCCTCAGGAGTAGCAACGTATCTACGTTCGAGCTCAGACAGCATTTCAGTCGTGTTTGTGGTTGTACGTGGATGTGTATGGACTGCGACTACTTGACATCAGGTGGATTGCGTGCTACTTTGCTACTCTTCTCACATAAAAAGTTAATAAAAAATATCAAAGTATACAATACAATACAACCTCGGCTGAGGCGGAATGTGGATGGGTGATATACCGCCATGTCAGACACGGTTTAAATATGCTTTGAGACACACTCTACTGGACATTTTAATTGGTCTCTGCCGTTAAGCACATCTATTAGGTATCGACTACAATAAATAAATATGGGAGGTCCACTTGAGGTAGATTATAGGTGCGTTTCTACAGAAACACAAGTATTGCCGAATAGCGTAGGGTACTGGTACCTTCCGAGTGAAATCGTTGATGTACCACCTTGCTTTTTGATTGCATATTCCATTATTGTATCCAACACATTAGACCCATGTACCTATGTATATATATATAGGTACAATGTAAATATAAATGTTGCTTACTTTTTTAGAATAACAAATATTGCCTATTACCTTGTAAATTATAAACTGTGCATAAAAAAGAGAATATATAAATATTATAAAACAAAGTTTCCCGTCGCGTCTGTCTGTCCGCCTGATCGCGATAAACTCAAAAAGTACTGGATGGATTTTCTCACAGTTTTCTACAATAGGTAGAAAGATTCCTGAGAAACATTTTGGTGCATAAGTTTTTTTTTGTAAATTAGTGGAGAAATTAAATAATGACAGAATGCCTGTAGGCGTAGGTTGTTTCATGTTGTGAAAACGTATAAAATAAATGCAGATGAAGTCGCGGGCAAAGCTAGTAATTTATAAAGATACAGTTAAAATATGTACAATGCAGCTTTCTAGCAATTCCTTTTCCCAGTCCAACCAACGGATGGGCTAGAAAATATCTTGTTATTTTAGACTTACTTATTTCAAACATAAAGCTCTCGGCATTCATTTAAACTCAATCTTACTTCTTTATTTAACCATTATAACGTTCAGTCTGAATGCGACCATTCGTGCTGTCCCTTGCACTCGGATACGCTGCGAGCGAGCAGGAGGATGTGGTGGCGGTAGCGGTCCGCAAAAGCGCAAAAGAGTCCGTCCTTTGAGCGTCCATTCGCATTCCTCTCTTTTTCGTGAAGCGTTTTCTTTGTATCGGGAACAATACTCTTTGGATGTTTCCTCAGATTGGAGTATCTGTGAGTCGCCGGAAGGGCTACCGAGTGATTACTTAAAACATAAAATAGTATGAGTTAAGATATAGTAAGAGTAAAAGCAACATAGAACTCCTTTTTCAGAAAATGGCTTCAGATATAAATATGTTATATTTGATTTATTCTATACATTTTATCGATGTTCCATGATAAGGTATCGATTACTTAGAAGCAATCTATATTCATCATCGTCTCATAGATGAGACGTTTCAATTAGATATTTCAAGCTTTCATCAAATCTAAGCTCGGTTCCTTTTAAGTTGGTAGTCTTGCTGGGAATAGGGGCAGCCCTACGGTCCTGTGGTCGGGAGCCATGCCGGCGGTGTCGCGCGGCGTCTTTGACAGGCGCGCGCGCAGGGCGGGGCCGCGATTGTAGTCGCCGCACACGCCCACGCCTCACCAATCACTGTATCTGTGTATCACTGAACTATAGCTTGTTGAGGTTAATAAAGTAAACATGATTATAAGTTGTTAATGTTTGGAGAATAGACAGAGACAACGATGGAGCGTTTTCGTCATTTTTAAATAGGAAAAAAAAAGATGCCGTGCTATGCAAACTGATACTGACAAAGAAAAGGTTTCTTTTGGTACTTTTATGTGCTTGTACCTACGTATAATAAGTACATTCACTGTGAAAGTGTTCACAGTAGGTATGTAGCAGGTATAAAGGGTTATTTAAAAAAAATGATTAAAATAAATTAGTATCAAATAGTAAGTAATTACGTAGCACTATTTCCGATCCGTGATAAAAATTAGATGAGTGAGTAAGTCATTTGTTGGATTTTATATTCGATGCACATTCAGATAATATCAAAATACAAATTATTCATATTTAAATTAATTATTTTATTATGTGCTATTTAAAAGTAGGTAATTAACGCATTCCAACGTTACAATGTAAAATCACTGTATCGGTTTTGACTGCCTTTTTAGCTAAAGTTGACCGGGACAAAAACGGAACGGAAAAACGGAAACAAACTCTGTGTTAGGATGTAAACCAAATGGAAGTTAATTAAAAATCCAGGAATTAGCTATTCGATATTTTTTATAGTACTCACTAATAGTACCTATTTAGCTTCCTATGGACGTAATTACAGGCGTTCTGATATGTATATAAGGTATCTATTAAAGGTAATTCGCCTAATCAAGGCAAATCTCCACTATCATTACCTATATATTTTAAAGCTAGTTTTTATCTAAACATTAAAAATGTTATAGTAGTCTTTTACAATGAGTCACGTTACAACAACTAGGGAAGGGTGGAGAGCAAAGTGTGTAAAATTTCATTTTGCTGAATCTGAAGTTACGCTTATTTGATTTACAGATTAACAATTGACGTCGCATGACCAAGGGATAGGTAGATATACAAATCCGCAGATAAAGTGAAAAAATTAGATCATCCAAATGGGATCGTAAAATTAACAATGTTTTTAAAATTGAAAGAAAAAAGTTAAGGGGAAAAAACCGCGAATTTTTACTCCAGCCCACTGCTGCATTCAAAATACATGAATTATTTTTTAACCTGATGAAAATAACCAAAAATAATATGCTATCAATATAGTGATTGGTCAATCTAATTGTCGAAACTCCATAAGTTATCTGGCTAATTCGCTTTTACCGAGAGGATGTAAGCAGGCAGTAAATACCACCGGCAGCAACTATAAAGGTAATTAAGGAATAAGTATTTACCTTTACAATAAATGACTAATCAAACATGTACCGTAACCGCCGTTGACAAGTAGGTACTTTACCTAACGATAACAACTACCCTTAGTAGGTATCTATCACCTACCTACATTTCTTATTTTTCTGACGATGTTTTCAACCACTTTACGCCTTTTACCTTCTGGTATACCTAAATATTCCTGATATAAGTGATCAATAAGCCAAATAGTGTACGTTCTTGTTTGTTGCCATTAAATCAAAAGGATAAAAATACTTCAATAATAGGCAATTCACTACTTGAATACAATCTAGGCTAAGGCAATTCTACTTATTCGAGTTGTGCAATTAGGGCAGACGAAGCGACTTGACAAGGCTGCGGCCGCGCTCATAAAATATAGAGCTCCGCCATAACTCACCTAATTAGTGCATTCGTGGGGCCACTAAATCACACGCGGTGACACGCTGATAACGGATAACGGACTGATAACGCTTACTTTATGACTCTACTTGCGATCTTTTTATGGGAAGATGCGGTGTTTTGTGTAATTAATGGCTCTCTGTGTAGTTCGCTTTCGGCTATGAAATATGGCGTTTCACAACATAGGTACTTAAATGTTGTATTGGGTGACTAGTGTGCAGCACGTTAAGAATTATTTGAATTTGTAATTATAGTTCGACCAAACTCTACATACCTACGTATCTTGTTATATAGGAAATGAAACTAAAATAATAATTCATACTTCAATTATTTATTTTAAACGAACATATGTGTAAGAATATCCACAACGACTTAGTTTACTTGAGTATACAAAGAATGTAGGTACTATTTATCTCAAACTTTAAAATTTATTGGAAACAGTAAATGTAATCTCACACCAAATTTTTGTTAAAAGATTAGATTCTTCTCGGAAATCGCCTACCGGTCTTAGCTTTAAGTAATTTGGGGAGCTATTAAATCCGTAATGGACATTTTATTGCAAGGTGACAATGTCGTAACCCGATATCGTTATCGGAGGTCGCGTCCGCCTCGCGCCTGCCTCGGACGGGATCGGGCGGGCTCGCCGGCTGTCCGCACGGGGCTGCGGGCGGCGGGCTGCAGCGGCGGGCTGCGGACTGCGGACTCTACTAATTAGACGAGTCCATCTGCCGCTCGCCCACCCACAGGGCCGAACTAGATTCCGCGCACCCGACTTTTTTACACCCTAATTAAGCTAATTTATCGAGACAATAAGAGAAATTATCGAAGGCGGTGGGACGGTTAGTGGCCGCTTTATGAGAGGTATTAAATTTTTGGATTTAAGCACGCTACCGCGCTACACCGCCGCGGCTGCCTCGGTCCTCGATGCCCCAATAAATATACGGAAGATCCCATCAGATAAGCCTGCGGCCGCCTAAGCCGGAGAAGAGAGGCCGCTAACGACTTGCGCACACCCGTCTAGAATGCGTCGATAAGAGGTGCCGAGCGCAGGTACCTACTCACAATTAAACGGACATTTTATGGAGGATAAACGTTACTGATATATTTTTACTGAGTGAATGTTTCACGTGGGACGTTTATGGGCTGACAAAGGTCCGCTTGCTGGGTGACAAGAATTCCAACTCGCGTATCTAAATGCGCGCTTAGATAGGTGGCATTGTATTGTAAATTGAGCGACAACAATATTATCATGTTTTACAAACATTTAATTTATACTTGTACACAATCCGAAGGAAATCCACGTAGACAGACAAAGTGTACAAAAGCATATCAAAGACAGGTAAATATCTAAGTTTACAACCCTTTTATTTTACTTATTAAATTTCCTCTTTTTCGTAATGTATCTAACATGTAACGTAACACACACATAACATGTAAAATCTACACCAGGGATTCGAACTTTGGACTTTCCACGAGTGTGGCAGGCATTACTAGTAGGCTAACATTGATTTCATTTATCTGCATCAAATAGCAAATCATTCACATAGATTTATTAACAATGGATGTTTCAACGATTCTTAGGGTTGAGTATTGCCTATAGAGAACCAGTATAGTGTCCGTCCTTTCGTCTATTCGTTTTTTCCTATGGTACCTAGCTACAGCCAAATAGATATTTTTCACTAGAGGGTAGAATGTCATTGATGGGCATCCATTTATTTTATAAGCTGTAATTGACTACACTATCATTATACACTCCTAGTTCTAGAGTGGATTCATGGTTTTTTGTTTTCTTTTACAAGCATTTTGGACATCGTTTTAGGCAAGTTTGAGCGGAAACGATCGACGGAACGATCTGCTTAGGTACTTACTTACTGCTTACGTAGGTAGGTCTAGCTCTTCTTGGAAATGTAATAATAATTTGGTACCTATTATGGATTTAATCTGATAATGGAACTAATATGGGTCATCCGGAACTTTATGACTGAATATGCCAGCCAGGTGGTAGAAATTGTTGTCTGATGACTAAGTGAAGTAGAGGAAAACCCGTACCAAACTTTTATAATGAAATTGAAATGAGCATTAAACAAACATACAGCAGTTAAGTACACCTAATGGTATCTACCTAAGTGTTTAACGTTAGACATGATAGTCTACATGATAGGCTGTAGATTTTTGGAGTTGCAAATTTGGGGACCGGATTTTTTTTGCTACCTCATTGAAATCAAATAGATTTTTGCATGACGGTTTTCTGATGTCTAAAAGAATAAAGTCTGCAACAATTTTTGCAGTAGGTAATTAAGTAAATCTAATATAAGTAGTAAATAATTTAGTGAATAATTTTACCGATTAGGTTCTATTGCATATCGATTATTATGTATTGAGGTACAATGTGTAGTTACTCAATAATTATTTTGTAATTACGTGCAAAAAGTGTATATTAAATATGTCATGATAATTATATAGACAAAAGACGCAAAAACTGTACAGGCTGCACCTACTTTGAAATTTTCATGTAGGTATTTCAAGTAGGTAGTTACTTAGTGAGGTAAATGTAACAAAGCTTATCGTATTCTAATATATCTTAAGCATGAATAAAACACCTTTAAAATAATTTTCAAATAAAATTAATATTGGTATATCAGAGCCAGAACGACAAGAAAAAAAGACTAACACTATCAAACATCTCACACACTCTCAAACACTATCAATATACTTTAGTGGCTGGTGTCAGGTGGATAAGTACCTATCTATATCTAGTGCTTATGAAGGTTGATTTCGAAATTGCGCAGGAAAATTAAAAAAACTAAAATACTTATATTTTAAAACATGGACCAATTATTATTTTGACAGAATACTGTTTATTTTCCTCATCACACATTAATTAACATACATAACCTGATAATATAGTTATACATTACAAAATATTGATTCAGAATTTCCATATTACCGACTCACTGGTCTTTGTCCCGTTTTATAACGCTTTATTTTATAAAGCTACGTTGGTGTTACTAACGCCATCTTCCTGCAACTTTGTAAGTTTCTAATATTGTTGAAGTATGACAACGTTTTATTTACAATATTATCAGTGATGTTTTCATAATATATGTCTGTGGAAAAAAATATTACGAACATAAAATTATTTAGATATATCTTGAAGAATTTGTATAATAAAATTGTCGTTGTATCGATGATAACACGAAATATTTATAATCTGTTCGCAAATGACACATTTGTTCTTTATAAATTATCTGTATTCTTTTAATTCTCTTGTTGCGTGACAATAAACAATGTCGGCTGACAATATTTTGATGGCTCGCTACGAAATGTTAATAAAGGGACTGTGATTGTGATTCAATAAATAAAAGAATGCCTTCGGGGAGTTTAAACATACTTGAGTGGTCCCCGGATCAGGTGGCAGAATGGATGTCAGGTTTGTGGCATATCCGTGTTAGGTCGAAGGGGATCTTGTAGAGTCCGGCTGTGAGTCACCGTATCGTTTGTCGCTGCAGGTCTCGAGCCGGCCGTGGCGCAGTACGTGCCGGTGCTGCGGGAGCGCGGCCTCAACGGCGCCAAGCTGTTAACGCTGCGCTGCGACGATCTCGAATACCTTGGAATACATATCATTGGACATCAGGAGCTATTACTGGAAGCCGTTGAACACTTGCGAAATTTCGTACGTAACGTATTACTCATTACAACATTATAAGTATTCACTGTTATTGCTAATATTTGATTGTTATTTTCTTAGGATAAACAACTTACTTGACTGAACTGTATAATTGACAGACTGAATTTTTACTAATTCTGAATGTATCTATTTGCTTATTTTAAAAACATTGTATTGTTGTTTCATACATAACATAAATTAGACATTGAAAGGTGGGAGAACTATAGTTCGTCCGGGGAGGTACTAACGCCACCTTTATAATTAGTTGTATAGCATTACTTGTCTTTTGGTTGGAGAGGTGCAATTGCTGGTTACATTTTGAAGCAAGGTACTACAGTTTAGCAGTATAGCAACATATCTACATTTGAGTTCAGATAGGATTTCAGTTGCATTTGTGGTTGTATGTGGATGTCTACAGGCTGCGACTATTTAACATCACTTGGTTTGCTAATTTTCTCACATAACAAAAAAAAACATTGAAAGATGCTGCTAAATTTGCAATAAAAGCTTAAATTTGGGACTTGTTTAGAAACTAATAATAACAATTACACATTGTTGTCTTAATATTTTGTATTAAATGTATATACATAGCAACTCTAAATACCAGAACTCTATGAACACCAGAATCTTTATCAGAACTTGAAGAAGCATTGAAGGACCTAAAATGTAATGTATTAGGAATTAGTGAAATGAGAAGAATAGGAGAATGTATTGAAGAGCACCAGGACTTCATATTATTCAACAAAGGAAACATCGAAGGACAAGGTCGGGTCGGATTCATAGTTAAAAAGCACTTAAAAGAACATATAGTAGTAATAGAATTCATTGGAATTAATACTCAACATCAAATTGTCTAGCTTCAATACAACATGGACAATTATCCAAGCCTATGCTCTTACAGAGCAAGCAGACGAACTTAAATTTGAATCTTTTTACCACAACCTATCCCAAGCTATTAAAAATAATTACTCAGAAAGTATAATTTTACTAACGGGAGATTTTAATGCCCAAGTGGGAATAAAACAATGTAAAGAAGAATATGTGTTAGGAAACTTTGGCTACAGCAAAAGAAGCAAAAATGGGCAAAGGGTGGTCGAATTCTTATGAGAACACAATCTAACCCTCCTAAATAGTATTTTTAAGAAAAACAAAAACAACAAGTGGACCTGGATCTCTTCAGGTGGGAATCATATAAACGAAATGGATTATATCATAAGCAGTCCCCCAAATCTATTTACAAACACAGCAGTTATATCAAAATTAAACTTTAATACTGACTACCGCATGGTAAGGGCGTCACACAAGACTATACCACCCAAAGGATCCAGAAGGTTTGCGATATGTGACAAACTCCCGACATGCAGCACAGAACCCATCAAAACAATGGAGAATTCCTTGTCGATACTCAGCAGAGAACAATTAGAAACCGGTGCAATAGATGTAAAAACAAGTTACAACAAACTACAAAATAAAATTACATATCAAAGAGACCAGAAAAGGACACAACATAAATACAATTTAAGTAATTCAACACTACAACTTATAAAAGATAGAAAAAGTTTACTGCAAAATAAGGAAATAGAACATCCAAAAAATAACTGACTTAAGCAAATAAAATCAAAGAAGGAATCAAAAAGGATAGGAAAGTCAAAAGACAAACCCTAGAAAAACATATAGGGAGGACAGGAGAAACTAGAAAAGTTCTAAAAGAACTCCGAGAATCAAACCAATGGATCCCGAAATCGAAAAACAACCAAAAAAATGTAATAGTCCGAAAGAACATAAATAAAATAGCTACAAAATTCTACCGCAATTTATATTCCAACCGAGATACCAATACACATGTAAGTCGAGATACCCTAAATTATAATCTGCTCTTAATGAACCCAGAATCTGGCATATTATCCAGTGAAACTAGGAATGCCATACTAAGCCAAAAGTTAAACAAAGCACCAGGTCCTGATAAAATCACAAACGAGCTACTGAGAGGAACCGAAGAAGTACTGGAACCCATTTTAACTCAAATTTTCAATGGCATCCTGAGATCAGGACAGGTTCCAGTACAAGGGGAGACATCCCACATCATTCTCATACACAAGAAAGAACAAAAAGACGACATCGGGAACTACAGACCAATAAGTCTGATGTCTAACATTTTCTCCAAAATTATTTAAAAGTAAAAAAGCAACACACTCGATGAAAACCAACCGAAGGAACAAGCTGGCTTTAGGGAAAACCTCTCTACGATAGATCACATTCACACTGTCAAGCAAATTATGGAAAAATACAATGAGTACAACAAACCGCTATATATGGCTTTTACCGATTATTCTAAGGCATTTGACAGCATTAGCCACACAGCCATATGGGAAAGCTTACGAAACCAGGGAATCCCTACAGTGTACATAAACACCATTAAAAGCATTTATTCCAACACTAAGGCAAGAGTACAACTGGAAACCTTGGGTGAGATATTCCAAGTAGAAAGAGGCGTCAGACGGGCGACCCGTCCCCAAAGCTGTTCTCAGCGGTGCTGGAAAACATATTTCGAAAGCTAATCTGTGATCAACATGGATGGACAAAAATTAAACCATCTTAGATTCGCTGACGATATTGTTTTGTTTGAAGAACAACCAGGGATTTCAGGAGGAATGATACAAGATCTAAATAGAGTGAGAAAATGGTGTTATCTATAAATATAAACAAAACGAAGCTATAAATGAATTCAAACAAATATGAAATAAAAATCAATAACCAACCTGTTGAATATGTAGATGAATATATTTATTTAGGACAAATCATCTCACATGCAGACACAACTACAAAAGAAATCAAAAGACGAATAGCTAATGGATGGAAAAGATATTTGGCACTGAAAGAAATTATGAAACCCACAGGTCTTAGTATTAGTATCAAAAGGAAGGTCTTCAATACCTGCATTCTCCTATGTATTACATATGGGTGTGAAACCTGGGCTCTTACGAACAAGTAGAATCGAGACATGACTATTTTGTTGTTAAAGATGTTAGTTCAATATAGGACATCTTATATTATGTCAGCTGAGTCAAGAATTCCATGATGAACTGGCTTCCATTGATCGTTGATTTCATTTAGTAGTTGTGTTACTATTATGATATATTAACTCTTCTTAGAATGAATGGATAAGGCATCTAGTTCACCACCCAGACCGAGTACAGAATGGTAGACTTCACACATATTTGACATTTATGTACAACCCTCAGGCAAGATGATTGTATCGCGAAGATTTCATTCATCATTAGAAGGAATCACTAATTAATGTGTAATATGCCCATATCTTTACAAAACCAGAGGTGTATGCCCTTGATTGAAACCCCGACGCCCCATGTGAGCGGCAAGAATCTAAATTATGTTGTCAATATTTAATAATACTGCATGACTTACCACTTTAATATATACACAATAAAAGTGAACAACTCATTATATTACCATATGACATATAAAAATGTGTTATCTAATATAGGATGTGATGAATGTAAGGTAAGATTCTAAAAATTGTGCATTGCAGTTAATTTAAAAACTATAAAATACTACACTCCCTGATATGTTCATAATTTATAGTGTTATAATTTTTTCACATAGTCATATGTATATGGTATATTACATTGTAATCTTTGTATGGAATTAATATATACACAGTGTATATAGAGGTATATAATATTTTCATGGACAGATATTCCTTTTTATAAATGTTTCATCTGGCAATTGCAGAATGTTAGTTGTATTGAATTACCTACAATTGTAACATCGACATTGTATCTGTAACAATGTAATCCGCCATACAACAACTTGTGCTTTGGTTGGAGAGATACTGTTGCCGGCTACACTTTGTATCGAGTCAACCATCTTAGTCCTCAGGAGTGGCAATGCATCTATGTTCAAGCTCAGATAGGATTTCAGTTGTATTTGTGCTTGTACATGGATGTCTATGGGCTGTGACTACTTAACATCAGATGGTTTGGATGCATAACATAAGACAATATAATTTGATATATATTTATTTTAATAATCTCCTAAGAATATTAGCCAACATTGTTACCCAGCCATTATCACGTTGGATTGACGTGCAGACATCTAAACGAGAGTTCTGCATTTGATTATTATTTGTCTGTTGCTTTTTATTTAATTGCAAGGTGGTTTAATAGCCATGGATGGACAAGTAGTCATTCTTGTAAACTTCGAAGTAATTTTTGTGTTTGGTTGGAGAGATATGGTTGTTCATTTGCTCAATGACAATGTTAAGTGGCCTGCATTAGGTAGTTGTAAATATAAAAAAATACGAAATTTGGATGCACTGTGTCTACTTGTCGTTCATTGTGTATTGTCTATTGTCGGACCTTTGCCTGTCGTACAGCAATATGAGATCTCCCGCGAGTGCGTACAACAGCTGGCGGTGCGCGTGTCGGCGGCGGCGGCGGCGCTGGCGCGCGCGCTGCGGCACCACGCCGACGCGCGTCTCGAGACGCACTCGCTGGCCGACGTGGCGCGCACCGTGCACGCCGTCAAGCCGCTGGTCTGCTGGCTGGATCGGTGAGCAGGCTTAGTCTTCTCTACACATGTTCTGTGCTCTATTCCCTTGGAATAACGAAGAGATTGAATATAATTTACTCAAGAAGTTTTAAAATCCCGCAGGCTTTAATATTCAACGTTTGTTGTATAAAACGTGTCGTTTACGTGTAATGCGTGTGTGTACCACGCTTGAAAGATGTGGCTCGTTCATTAGATGGCCGCTGTGCTCGGGCGCGCCGCTGGCCGAGCGCAAGGCGGCGCTGCTGAAGCTGTCGCTGGAGGCGGCCACGTGCGCGCAGCGCGACCGCTTCGCCGAGCAGCCGGCGCGCGCCGTGGCCGCCGCCGCCGCCGCCGCGGCCGCAGTTGCCGACTACATCATACAGGTGCGGGATAAAAACCCTTTATTAATCTAAAATTCTATCTACCAAATCGTATTTGTGTAACACGACACTCCTCTAAAATTTAATATCGTTTAAGCGACTTTCAGTGTCGAGATCTATTTTCTACGGTACAAAATTTATCGAACTTATTCAACGGCAGTCACCGGCGGGCGTTAAAGTGTATCAAAAGTAGGTAACATGGCGCGGGTGGTGCGGTGTCCCGCAGGAGGTGTCGGACCCGATGATCCTGCAGCCCGCGTCGCTGGCGGGCGTGACGCTGGCGCAGGGCGGGCGCGCGCTGGGCTTCCGCGTGCGGCCCTCGTTCTGCGGCCACCACCAGCTGACGCACGTGCGCTTCGGCTCGCCCGCGCACGCGTCCGGCCGCGTGCACGAGGGCGACGAGATCGTGCAGGTGCGCCTTCCGCCCCGAGCACCGGCACTACCTTGCACTGGGGGTGCCGGCTTTGACTCCCTCGCATGTATCCCTGGATTTTCACAGTCATGTGCCAAGTTCAAAATTAATTGTCGCTCGCTTTAACGGCACAGGAGACAGGAAGTTTTCAAAGTTACATAAAATCTACCAATTCTTATTTTACTAGTTTGTTGAATTAATAAGATAATCTTAATTCTAAGGAGACATTGTGTACGGCGGTCGAACAGTAATAGGTTCTTGATGATTCGTAACGATTTGGAAGGTGGTAAAAGTTTATTTCGACCCGGGAAGTATCGTCGCCGATCAGCTGTGAAGAAATACTCGCATTTCGGGTGGAGAGTGGCGGTTTTCTTCTACAGTGTTAGTCCTCAAGAGTGGCAAAGCATGTAGGTGCGGTTCGGTTAGAGGTCGC
>DWON01001312.1:0-25073 GCA_018251015.1 Phocides pigmalion okeechobee
GCATCGTTATTTATATACGAATATAGATATGTATTATGTATTGCAAAGTATATAAACAAAACACTTGGGCTTTATAATAATTGTACTGTGAAATGAACGCCATCTATCGGAGTGTAGGATTATTGTCTTACAAAATGTTAATGTAGTGATCGTAATAATTTAAGGGTACGCGATAGATGGCGCTTGTGCTGTAGTTCTATGAAGTATTATAGATGGCGTTAGTAGTCGCATACGCAAGTCGAACTTTATAGGAAAGGAGCTTTTATTACGAAACTGAGCGTCGAATGTGCGTCGACTTCACACCGTTATTTTGTTTTTAGTTTGCTTTTGCCTTTCGAGTGTGGAAGTCGGTTTGTACTGCGTAAAGTTGTCGGCCGAAACTCGCGGAATAACTTATTCGTCACTTACATTTAGTGGTTACTTATGTGATGTTTAAAAGGTGTAGTGGTATTTGTGTATGTTGAGTATTGAAGTTTTCATTGGAGTGTGGACGGAGTTTGAAACTTTTAAGCCGCAAGGTAAGTTTGTACGTGCGACTTCGATGCAACCTGTCACGCAGGTGTCTTGCAAGTCACTAACCTCTGACGAATATTACTACAACTTTGTTGTAGTACATTTTACTCATATCATAGTAAAGTTGGCTAACTATTCACGACTAAGCTTGGAACTTTTGGTGCGTTCGTCGAAAAGTTCACATAAATTTTTCGCGATTGGTGTGTTTTGTAATTAACGCGGCGTTATATATATTGTTTATTTTTAATTTAACTTTAAGTTAACTTTAAGTTGTATATTTAATAAAATGACAGTTATGTTATCATGTTATCATTATTTTAATTAAATATCTACCGGCGTATAGAAGATTTCAGAACATTGTAATTATCTGTTAGTCATTTTTAATGCGAACTTTTCTTAATAATTTATTGTTGATTATATTGAACTTATAAAAAAGAAATAAAGAGTTTATTAAATATTTTTTGTTTACACAATTATTTGTTTATTAAACTTTTTTCTGCATTTAAATTAAGAATACATTTAGTTATAAGCATGTGTAACTAAACGAATTTTTAATATAATTTATAATGCAAAGGAAATCTTGCCCAATTAGATATTATCAAAGCAGTCAACAATCCACGGCCTCCGAATTTCCGAAAAACTGTAGCCTCCCTTACACGTCGCCGTGTGTTTATACCCAGGTAAGTAGCTCTCGGATTTGCCCTTACCTCGTAAGGCTCAACTATTTATTTTCCCTAGGTTAGTATAATTAACGGTCCTAAATGATTGCCAGATAATCTCGTTCACACTTCCTTCTCCACTGGTAACATTGAGCCACGTGAGGAAGGAAACTACGTGTGGTATTCTTCCGTGAAATAATTAGGTACTCAATGGTGCCGAGGTCCCCTATGATAAACCTTAATACATATGTTAAAATACTACGTATTTCATTATTGTCATCTATTATGCGCGGACGCAAAACTAAAATACAATGCAATCTATACTATTATAAACCTAAAGGTAATCTTTTTGGATATGTCATTGCGTAATATTAAGGTAGGTTCTAAAAAGATAGGCAGATTATTAAGATTAAGAAGCTAACTAGCCTAACATTTTTCTTAATAATCTTCCACATAACATGTATGTGTGTAGTATTATAACTATGTTACATCATGTTATAATACTTAGGTCCTGTACATCATATGTACATAGTTTATATAAGAAAGTGTGCAATGCGAAAATAAGATGCAGATGTGTGTTGGCACGTTGGATCGAATTTTTAAATGCGTGTTATATCAGGAACCATATAGTATCTGCTATTATATACCACGGTTATATCATCTCTAAATATTATAAAATAAAGTCCCCTGTTGTGTATGTCTATCTGTTCATGATAAACTCAAAAGTACTGGACGGATTTTCTCAGTTTCAAAAACAGGTAGACTGATTCTTAAGCAAAGTTTTAGGTGCATAATAAGTTGTTTTTTTTGGAAATTGGTCGAGAAATTAAATAGTTAAATTCAGTATAGTAATTCAGGCGTCTTTGGAATAGATGTTTCTAATTGTTAGTTTTTGGAACTACGTAGGTAATGACTGGATGCCTGTATGAAGGAAAAATAATGTAAGTAAAGTTTATATAACTTTTACCCGAGCGAAGCCGGGCCGGGTCGCTAGTTGTAATATACTTCGATCGACAATCCTACTAGAGACATAATGTATGTACATATGTCTGGCCAGTAAATGGCAAGATTAATAATTTAAATATAAAAACAAATTAAAAACGTCAAGTTTAGTGTCACTTTATTTTTACCAAACATGCGATGACAGTAGCTATTTGATATTTTTTGTAATTTTAAATTTTTGTATTTATTTACGTCTTATAGACGCATTTATTCAAAAATGCTCGAAATCAGAGATCAATACTTTATGAGTGTAACGTCTGTGAGGCGTTGTAATTTTTATTCTTGTTTGGTAAGTTGTAAATATTTTGTAATCTACCTTTATTATTATCAAACGAGTGTTCAGGTATTTTTTTCGCGTCGATTTATTTGATGTAAGAATAAAAGAAAATTAGCATCCAGGTCATCTGTTGTTAAGTGGTCGATGCAGCCTATAGACATTCGCATACTGCCTTAAATAGAATTGGTTCTACCTACGTTATTTCTAGCGACTATATAAAAGGTGGTAGAGCCGTTAGAGCTCGCCCCGCGCGGCACCACCGCCACCCTCATAACCCGCCTTAAAGCGACATGTTCTTCATGTATTGTGTTTCGGTTGGGGTGGTTGCCGGATACACATTATTGGAGGCGACCATCTCAGAGTCCTCAAGAGTAGGAACGCATCCACGTCCATCCATAAATAAGTAGATCGTCCATATGATCGGTTTTTATTTCTCCAATATGAAAAAAAATAAAAAAGGGAGTTTCTTTACGGGTAGTAAGTTCTGAGCTCTTGAAACCTAAAAGAACAACAGAACAGACGTTGTTTAAGCTGTTCTTGGGGTAGTAAAGAGTTGACTTATGCATATATTCGCCACATATTCTCCATCATTCTTAAACGTAAATTGTTGTTTGTTATATACGTGACATAAATGATAAAGTTATGAGTTTTTGAATGAATAAGTAATTTTGTGTTTATTAACATCATTTTAGATGGTGGTGAAATTGCATATAGAGATCTATAACTTCTCCATTTTATTACGTAACTGGTACTCACGATTAACGATTTTAATGACGCGGCGCGTGGTTACGGCTACCCGTAGTAGATTAATATCTCCACTACGTCCTGTTCGTTTTTCTTTTATATGTTTTGTATTTTTTCATATTTTCCTTCACTGATGAAGTAACTAATAATAAATTTTTAAAAGGCATATAATTGAAAAAAAACAAAGTTGCGTACCGACAATTGGAATCATACATCTCGTGTGGGGTCCTGGTTCCTTATCAATAGGGTGTCATTTCTTCTAATATGCTTGTGTATATTCTGCACGATTTTCCCAAAATCTAAATTTTTACACTCAAAATATTTAGTTGCTTCTTAGCTCCTGCATACTGTAATGTAATCCTTGCAATGTATCTTTAACCAGAGCTACGTATCATGAATAAGTGTTCTAGAAGTTTCTTATCTAAAGAATATGTCTTGTGGTGGTTGAAGTGTATCAAATACGTTTTGTAAGAACAATTGAAGCTATAGTTTTACCTCATCATCGTAACCCGACGTGACTTTGCATTAGTAAAAAAATGCAGATAAATGCCATTTCATCTAATTTATATCCAACCTGGCTACACAGCCTTATTTAAATTATATTTTTCAGGTGAACGTTTTGTCACCTGTATTATAGTGAAGAGGCTTGTGATATGAAAATTGTGTTTCAGATTCCGTCCTGCAATTCTTCTGCATAATTGTAATGTTGTATTGAATGCTGAAGGCGACACACCAGCCATGAAGCCTGTTCGGAGAACGGACAGCGCCAGCCAAAGTTGTTCGTGTACGTCTTGTTTGTATAAAAGTGAGTCTGAGCAACCTTCTATCAGAAAATATATAGCACACGGCTCGAGAATAGATCGATTGTATTACGGAAAGTATATTCCTTTACGCGAACAAAAATTGCTTAATAGATTAGTGAGAACCAGGGCGGTGTATGATGATCTTAGAGCTCGCCTTATTTCTGACAGCACATTGAGTCTGGATAAAAATGCAGATTTAAGGCCTAGAAAACACCACCACGCCATAAAACCATTAAATAGCACAGAAAAAAGTGGCGCAATCTTAGAATTAGTTGATATTATCGATAAAGGTGGAGTCAAAGATCCAAAGAAATTGAGTGAATGCTGTAGTTGTTGCAGTTGTTCTTCAAAGGCCAAAATTTTAGAAAGTGCCAAAAAAGAACATGGAAAGAAACGGACCTATAGTCGAAGATTTGAGGGAGAATACGCTCATAGAGCACAATATGGTCAAAGAGCCCAACATGGTCAAAGAGCTCAATACGGTCATAGAGTTCAATATGGTCAAGGAATGCAAGGTAGAGTGGGAGAACGATATAATAAAAGAGGAGTACGCTTTAAAGCTAAACATATAAGATCGGATCCCTGTACATGTACATTTAAATTTAGTGGTTTAATTAAAAAACATTCAAAAGCCATGATGCAGAAGGCCCGTCTTGTGCCATTAGTGCCATTCCCTACTATGGAACAGCAACATTTGGAGGAATCGAAATTAAAAAAAATTGCTAGAAAATCTTATGACAAATATAAGGGTCTGCAAGATAAATTGGAGCAAGACATGAAAAAATTGAATGAATCCGCAGCAAACATGAAGCAAAATTTGCAACTACACACGAAGAAATCTTTGGAACAACTTAAACAAGCGAAGGATAAATTTAAAGCTAATATTGAGACTGGTGTACGAAAATCTGTACAAGCTGTAAAAGCACTACAGCGAAAGGATAAGGCATTTGAAAACCTTGAATTTGTCGAGGATGAAACTAACTTCAAAATAAAAAAGGATTCTATAGTGAAGTTTAAAGATTACCTCAAACGAAAAGAATTAATGAAAGACTGGGAGTGTGATTTAGAATGCGTACCTGATACCTGTGAACCCGAAGAATGCTTTAGAATTATAAAACTAGGAAGATTGCACAAACGAAATCGTCAGCGGAATCGTAAACAAGCAGTTAAATATGAAAAGTTTAACCGTGAGGTCAATATTGGTGAGGCGCCTCTAAAAAAATCCAGCAGTAGCGTTCAAGCAGAACAGTTTGCTATGACTACTGCAACACATATGAAAAAACAAAAACCAATCTTACGCGTTGGAGGTGGAAATCAAGCCATGAAGTTTGAAATGAAAGAAGTAAAAAAAGAATCGAAACAAGGCACGAAACAGGTTACTAAGGACAAAGCAAATTTACAACAAGCAATTGTAAAAAAGTCCGAAGAAACTGCTCCAATTAGTTTTACTCGTGAAGAACATGCCATTCATAATGTTAAAAATGTGAGTGATACCCGAAGAAAACATGGCGTAAAAGGAAAAGAAACACATTATTTGAAAAAAGATATATCTGATACACGCAGTCGTAAAGCAGTTCGCATTGGATCTTCGTTTAGCTTTGACGTGGAATTTTACAAAAATAAGCCTGATTCAAAAACATCAAGTCGGTTAAGTCAACCTTCCGGTATACATCTTACAGATAATAAAGTAAAGCAATACGCACACAAAGGTAAACAAAGAAAGGTACGTGGCCATCATAAAGGTTCACAAGTTATACTAAAACCTTCGTTAGAACCACCGCGTGGACTGAAAGAATTAAATATAATTCCAAGACAACTTAATACTCCGTTAATTCAGACCTCAGAAATTCCAATAGTAAAACGAGTTAGCAACATAAAAATAAAAACAGGTCATGGAACGAAATCGGTAGCAAGTTTAACAAAAAAACAAAAACCTACATCTGATAAAAATATAGCCATGGAAGTGAAAAGAAAAGAACTTTTCTCACAAGTAGGCCAACAAAATTCTGGTTTAAACGAGAGTCCTAGATCTCGTACCCAGGCAGTACGTATTGCGTCAACATTTAGTTTTAATGTGGAATTTTACAAAAAAGACAATCAACATGAGGTGGAACCACCGTCACCCTTAATTTTAAACGATAAAGTAAAGCGTACTCGTGACATAAGAACATATGCTCCGCCGAAAATGTTGAAGAACAAAGGTTCTTTTGCTAAAGCTGGATATATGCAAGCGAAAACTACCTTAATAAAATGTATATGTACGCTTAAATCACATAAATTTAAAAAGGCCAAAAAGAGAATAAAATCTTCAACGACCAGCACAGCAACGTCGAAAGTAATTAAGATTAAGATTCCTCCTGCCATGCTTAATAAAAATATCGAAACGAAAAAAGGAAAGCTATTAGGAATGTCCAAAGAATATCAATTACTCCCATATGAATGTGAACCTGGCGTATGTATTCCTGGTGAATGTGACCCGATACTTTGTAAACAGCTTCTGGATCTAAGAAATAGTAAATTAAAAACATATGATAGAGGATCTTATACAAGTTCACGGCAAACGAAATCGACATCAAGTTTAGTTTTAAGGCCTTTCGCTCTTAAAACTAAAAATGTTCAGTCTTCAGTAGTTCCAACTAAGCCAGGTGGAACAAGTGTACCCAGAAGGTTTAAGAAAAAATATACATCGGAAGAAAGTAAAGGCAATGACATCAATAACACATCCGGACGACAGGCAGTGCGTATTGGATCTAGTTTCAGTTTTAATATTGAATTCTATAAAGATAAGCAGGTACCAACTATAGAAAATGACGAAGACGTATCGAATATTCCAGCACAAATAAAATATAACAAAACAAAATTAAAAGAAGGGGGATACCAAAAATATACCAAAAAGAATAAGGCCATGTTTGCGCAAGTTCTTAATATAGATGAAAATATAGGACCATCACTTAAAAGATGTTTTTGTACATTGAAATTGTTTAAAAACAAAAATATCAAAAAGAAAGAGCTAAGAAAAGGTAGGATGCTAACTACGGATACACAAACCTTCGCGGACGTGGTACCAATAATGGAAACAGTAGATAGAGGAACAAAGACTAAATGGAGACATAATTACGAATTGCTTCCATTCGAATGTGAACCATATTTTTGTGTACCAGGAGAATGTGATCCATACGTTTGTTTGGAAAGAATTAAAAAACGTGAATTAAATGTAAGGGATTATGGTGTATATACAGGTAAACCTAAAGTAACATCAATATCCAGTTTTACTGAAAGTCCATACACTAGATCTGCAGCAATTCTAGCACATCCGAAATTATTTGGGAAAGGAACAAATGTAAAAGGAAATTATAATAGGGCCTTAGGTACACCTCGTGACATTGCGTTCTCGGGAGGCTCTGGAGAAACATACGATTCTGTCAATTCCAAACAAGCTGTAAGAATTGGATCCAGTTTTAATTTTAGTATTGAATTTTCTAAACAACTTCCGCAAACCTTAACGTTAACTAAACAACGTAAAGGTGAAATCTCTAGAGTTAATAAAAAAGTCACCAAAAATAAAGGTATTAAAGTGGCTAAATTACGCGTTGACCATGTTGATGTCGATACTCAATCAATAGAACCAAAAAAGTTTCACAGAGCATCTTTAGTTCGACCAATGTTGAAAAGATGTTTCTGCACATTAAATCTACAAAAGAAAACGAAAGGACAGTTCCGTAAAGGATACAATCGGTGGGCTCCAAGAAACCAGTATTTCGCACCAAAAATGTATACAATTAGTAGAGCCATGACTACCAAAACTGGAATCATTTCCCATCACGATTTTGGATCACAAGAAGCAAGGATACAGGTGACCGGATCTAACAAAATGATTTCGATATCAACTAGTTCATTTCTATTTAAGAAATTTGCTACTACTTCTGTGTCAAAATACAATACTTTAAAACTTTGTCCCATACTTGAAGCGCCTACGAGATTAAAACAACCCATAAAAATTAACTCAAACATAAGTGTAGAAGTTGAATTTATAAGACGATTTAAACTGAGCAAGGAATCTGCGTTAGATAATATTAGTAATAAAAGACTAATAAAGAGCTTCAGTTTTGGATATATTAATAAAAAGCCCACTGAACTTATTAAACTTTTAAGTGAACCATCCTTTCTCAATGAAAATAAAATAACTGGCATTAATCAATACTTAGAAAGATGTTTTTACACGATGAATGTGCAGATCTTACAAGCCAAAGGAATGAAAAATTTGAATTATAAATTGAAACCTTATGAATGTGAGCCAGGTATATGTGTACCAGGCGAGTGTGACCCTTATGAGTGCCAGAAGCTAATTATGAGACGTCATATGAAAAATGTTCACAGAGGTTCTAGTACTCAATCTGCCAATAAGTCTATTTCGAGTTTTACAACTCAAACGGGAACAGGTTCCAGAAGTACGCAATTCAGAAGGCACGTTCGCACTCATTCACAAGAATTAAAACCGCAGAAGTATAAACATCGAAATCAGCGTGAGATAAAACACAAACAGGCTGTCCGCGTGGGATCAAGCTTTAGCTTTGATGTAGAGTTCTCGAAAAAATCTTCACAATCATATGATGATGGATATAGAGGAAATGAAAGCGATAGATATTATAAGAAACCTATAAAAAGTACATATAGCACTAAAAGTAAAGGAGCTCAGGGGAGAAGGGTGCGGTATGGCAAAGATCGTCAGTTGCAGTCAACTGCATCGTCAAATTATCGAGGCACTAATGCCCCTAGAATGAAAAAATGCTTCTGTACGTTGAAATTGCAGAAAAAAGGTAGAATTCATAGAGAAAATGCAAAATTAAATGTTTTACCAGCAAAACCGCCACCTAGTATTACATCTCGAAGTATGAAAGTCGGAACAGCCAATACCAAATACCACAATATTCCGAAACAACGTATATATAATCTTCAACCCTATGAATGTGAACCTGGTATATGTATACCCGGGCAGTGCGATCCTTACGAATGCTTAAAGAAAATGTCAAACCGCAAAGATTTTGGAGTTGCTACTACATCACACGGAGAGAAGTCAATTTCAAGTATGACAAGTGGAGGAAGATATGCCAAAAGAAAACTTCAAACTCGTGGAACCGACGTCAAACATAAAAAAACACATAAAAAGGGTGTAAAAAGAAGCAATGATATTCAAAGTATTAGTTCAAATGTATCTGAACGTCGTTCGCGGCAAGCAGTTCGTATTGGTTCCAATTTTAGTTTTAATGTTGAATTTTACAAAGATAAACCAGGGACGCAAGAAATTAAAGAGAGACACTATAAAGAAAAACGCACGAAGGCATATGGTAGTGACGCGAAGGAAAGCAAGCCAAGAAAACGTTCAAAGGGTAGTGTTTCTCAAAGCAGTAGAGTAGTTTCTCATAGGGATACTCAAATAGAATCACCCACTAATCAAATATCAACAATGACATCATCATTTATAAAACGTTGCTTCTGTACAGCGAAACTTCAAGGAATAAAAATTCCAGAAAATCAAAATACTTCAACGTTCATGCAAAAATGTTTTTGTTTACTTGGTTTGCGAAATAAACAAAAAAAAGATAATCAACCTCCACAAATTCAGTCCAAAAATGCTGATAAGCAGACAAATACCAATTATAGACACAAAGTTCTTTTGCCGCCCCTGGAGCCCTACGAGTGTGAGCCTGGGATATGTATTCCAGGGCAGTGCGATCCGTACGTATGTGATAAAATTATACAGCAAAGATTAGCTAAAAAGTACACGAAATCATCCGAAACAGAATCATTAAGAACTCAATCGGTGTCCAGTAGTTTTGGATATGCTAAACGACACAGGCATGGAGCAACTCAAGCACGAGCTATAAAGCATCATAAACAAAAACAACATATTTTGGAAGGTATATCAATCGCTAGTAAAAACACAAATAATGGAAATAAGCGGGTTGTCAGAATTGGTTCCAATTTTAGTTTTAATGTCGAATTTTATAAGGAAAACAGAGATGGTAGTCAAATAAGAGAAAAAACAAAAGTAGATACGTACCCAAGCAGTAGAAGGAATCAATATAAAACAAAGACGAAATTAAAACATATCAAAGCCACTGGTACTAATGGGGCCGGTGTACGCACAAATGAATCGCAGATAGACAAGAAAGAAATGAGGGCATTTGGCGTTAATCCTTTATTAAAACGTTGTTTTTGTACTATGAAGCTTTTAAAAAAACCCATTGGTCAAGAACAAAATACTAATAAAACGGACATTAATAAAGCGACAATGAGAACTGTTGAAACACAATCAAATAAAATATTAGAGGATCAACAAATACGAAATGATGTACGTGGTGAGGCTCTACTTCCGTATGAATGTGAACCTTTTGTATGTATTCCGGGCGAATGTAACCCATTGGAATGTTTAGAGCGAATCAAGAAAAGGAATCAAAAAAACTCTGGTACTCTTACTGAGTATCCTAATAGAAAATCAATCGGCAGTGTTGCTACAAAAACAACAAGAGACAAATACCTTCAAGCAAAAAATAGGGGTGGGAGGCCTAGTAAAGATACACAAAGAACAAGTAATATTGAAAGGGCCAGACAATATAAATCTGGTGATAGTCCGAGACAAGCGGTACGAATCGGTTCTAATTTTAGCTTTAATATTGAGTTTTTTAAAAGTAACGAAGATAATGCACCTGAAATATTTACAAGACCTTCACGAGAACATTTCCACATGAAACAATCTTCAAAAGGTCATAAGAAACATACAAAATCCCAACCATCATACTTTGGTCGTAGTGTAGATTCGCAAGTTTCTCCGAATATACGATCAGCAGATACTGGAATGTCTCATTTAAAACGATGTTTCTGTACTTTACAATTAAAAAATAGAAATGAAAGTAATGTAATCAAACCAAAGTCCGAACATTCGGCAGTAGGAGATTTTATAAAAAAATGTATGTGTGCCTTCAAAATCAATAAAGTTGGAAAACTACACCAAATACCACCAAAGCCTGCAGTTAAATATGAAATCAAAGGTACTTCTACTTACAGTCAAAGTCCTAGACAAGACCAATTTATAAAACCGATTACAATGTTAGATCCTTATGAGTGTGAACCTAATGTTTGTATTCCGGGAGAGTGCGATCCCTATGAGTGTTTAAAACGAATACAAAGAAGGCAAGTTCGAGATTTTGGTACAGAATATAAACGTAATGTGAGACATATTGCAACCGATTCTATAGGGCCTTTAACTAGAGACACAGAAGTTCAACTTCGGCAAAGACAAAGATTGAACTCCCAAGGTACCTCATTTCCATCGAAACGAAGGAAACATAGTCACGACACAAGTCAGTACTCATCTAAATATTATAAGGGAGGCAATAAAAATAGACAAGCCGTGCGTATAGGTTCTAACTTCAGCTTTAACATCGAGTTTTTTAAAGAAAAAGGAGATCAGCCTCACAGTGAATCACAATACAAAGAATCTAAAGCCGAGAGAGTGCCAAAAGTAAAAAATAGAGCAGGAAAATTAATGGAAAGGTCCAGAGGTTCTGAGAGTGTAGGGAAAAATATACGTTGTCAAAGTTCCCAGTGTCCGTTTTTGAAAAAACAATTTAATAGTTCTGCATCTAATACCACGCCGAAGAGATGTTTCTGTACACTAAAACTCTTAAAAAATCAAAATAATCTGAATTCCGAAGTTAAACCCATGCCACTAATATCGCCACCTAAAACAATGGAAGATAAAATGACTGCAACTAAAAAAAAATATACTATACCACATGAGTTAGGTCTCTATGAATGTCCACCCCTTATGTGTATTCCTGGGGAATGTGATCCTTATGATTGTTTAGAAAAAATGAAGAAAAGGGGACGTAAATTTCGACATGTTGGTACACGAACAGGGAAAACGTCGATAGTATCTGTGGGAAATCGTACTTCGAAAATAAGAGCGCAAGGAAATCAATTCATCGGAAAGAGCAAAAACTTTACTGCATATACTCCTCAATCCGAACCTCAATTTGTTATTTTAAGATCACCTCCAATGGCTCAAAATGAGAATAGACAAAACAATCGTGCTGTCAGAATTGGTTCAAACTTCAATTTTAGTATAGATTTCTTTAAAGAAAAATCACACCCTGCTGTTATTCGTAGTCCAAAAATAGTTAGAACAAGAGATAAGGACGAAGATTTAAAATCTTATTTAAATAAAAATGTTACAGCTAATACAGGAAAATTCCGTCATCATGATTCACAAGTTGATGGTACTGTAACAAGAGATCAAGCATCGGATGCAGGAAATATATTAAAGAGGTGTTTTTGTACATTACAATTACAAAAATCATCTCGACAACGAAAGATGTTGCGTAATAAAATGCACTCGCCAGGAATTAATGTTACATATCCTCAAACAGTGACCGTGGGAAGAGTAACGGTAGAACCATTTAATAGAAAAAAACTGAAGACCCAAAAAGGTACTCAAAATCAGTCAAGTCAAGTTCGACAATCTAAATCGACAGATCCAAAGTTGATGAATAATTTAAGAACCGTTTCAACGAAAATTGACAAAAAACATATTCGGAATAACGACATTTTTCAATCAAAATGTGATCGTAATAGCTGTCCAAATTATCAGAAGAAACATCCAAAAACAGGAACGAAAAATGATATGCAGACTATTCTACCATACACTCCTAGCAAATTTAATAAGAAAGAAAGTAAGACCTTGGTATCTGATAAAAATAAGCAACAGAGAAGACACGGTCAGGACGAAGCAAAACTTGCAGATGATAAAGAACGACGCGATACTTTACTGTTTGATAGACGTAAACGATTAACTGCCAAGAAAAGTAAAAAATCAATACCTGAAAATAAAATACAAGATACAAACTGCAATTTAACTAATTCAATTTTCGGTCGGTGTGCTAAATTCTTCAAAGGAACTAAAAATATATCGAAATCTCGAATTAGCCAAGAAAATAGAAGTAACTTTCGTAATGAACAATTTAAGATTGTGGTAAAACCCAAAAACACAAAGAACGTTAATATAAATCAAACAGTTGTTGATGAAGCGTGTCCTATTGTATGTCCAAAGAACACTGACAATTTTGTACAGAAATACTCAAAACTCCGCGGCATAGATACAGAAAATAAAAATAAGTTGGAAAATAACAAAAATGAAAGTCGTAATGATAAACAAATCGTAGAACGTAAGAAAATGTCTTCGAAAAATCCAAATATGAAAGTAACTTTTGCTGATAGTATAAAATACTTGCCAAGTATGACTAAAGACAAAAAAATTAAGTCTCTTCACCATAGACCTAGCAGACGATCGAAACTTTGTTATTCTTGTTCAGTAAACAATTGTCCACTTCAGCCTCATAATGCAAAAAGTGATAAAGAAAGACAAAGTGTGTTTCATATGATTACAAATCGTTTATCAAAAAGTACTGACAAACCTGTTGTATATTCAGAGTCTGCTGATAATTGTCAGTATTGTCAGTGTTGCAAGAAAAAATTAGAAGCAGGTGAAATAAGTAAGGGAGCTGGCGACAGACGTGTTACAGAAAAAATTGAAAAGGTTCCGCTATCCCAAAAAAAGAAACCTTCCGCGATTGCTGATAAACGCCTATCAGTATCATCACAACATAAGGGACGTGCTGCAACTTGCCCGTGTGGTTACCACAAACCTTTATTTGAAATACAGGTTGATTCGCAAAATTATGGCATTGTTAATAAAAATGAAGTTCTTCAAAATGTTAAACGGGAAACTTTAGGGAACGTACGTAAAAGTAAATTTCAGGATAAAGAGGAACATTCAAGCCAAAAGAAAACTGCACACGACGATTCATGCACTTGTTGCAAATGTATTAAAAAGCGTCTAACCGAAGGTGCTAAAATTTCAGTACCTGGGAAAGGAACACCGAAAATTATTGGTACTCCGGGTAAAACTCTTGTCAAAAAGAGTCCTACGGCAAGTGGGCCTTGCATTTGTGGAAGTATACCTTGTGCTATTGAATCTCAAAGAAAGAAAAAATTAAAGAAACGTGAAAAAATTAAGCCTTGTATATGCGGAACTAAAATATGTTCTCGAGAATCTAGAAAAATGAAAAAGCTGAGAGAACAATATGTTTGTACATGTAGTGAGGAAATGGACAGAAGAAGAGCTGAAATGAGTATATATAAAAAGAAGGATTTGCAAAGGCGACTTCAAATCGAGAGAGAAAAGGACGAAAGGCGACGACTGAAACGGATCAAGCGTAATGCAGAGTTAGAAAAAAGGGTTAAAAAGTACAAAGACGCGAGCGATACATTGCTAGCAGTAGATTCATTGGTAGACGTTGGTAAACTGGGCTTTTCCACCTTAGGTGGAGTGTTGCGTACTACAGCAAAAGCAGTGTATGACCCAAAAGTTGCTTTTGAAAGAATGAAATGTAAAAAAACAGATCCAGAAACAGCATTGCGTCGTTTCGAGCAACAATACATGGAAAGTGACGCAGCTGCAACAGCTAGGCGGCTTAAGTTAAGATGTATGTTCATGAGGAACGTACAAAAAGCGAGAGAAAAACTTGAAGAAAATCCCGTCACACATTTTATTTTGCATATTGCAGATAAGAACGCGAAGACTCGAAAGTTCAAACGAAAGCCTGTGAAACGTTTTCGAGAACCTCTCGATTTTGAATGTAGCCTGTACATGGCTTCCTTACGAAAGAGGCCTTGTCTCAGCGTCTACTACAAATGGCCGTGGTTTTATCCACATTTCGTAACAATGTTGAATATTTGGAAGCAGTTTACAGATATAATGTTGTTCCTCTTGGCTGCTGTAGTGTGGAGTCCTTGTATTTTGTGTATGGAAGGTTGTAGGGCGATGATGTGTTGCGTTTTCTGTACTGGTTAAGTTTTTGTTTGTTTGGAATAAAGTTTATGCAATTCATTGTTTTTATTTCTATTCGAGACTAAGAACAATCCTTTAGTATCATACAATATGACAAAATAAGCTGACATACGTGCGAATTACTACATTTAATTTTTAATATGACCACTGGTGAGTGACTATCTTTGAGTTTTTTGTCACGTCATTAACATACCGAAATATAGCAAGAAACACATGAGGGATGGTAGTTCATACATGTTCAAAAAATCTGTTAAGAATACGTACTGTTTTATAGTATTTTATTTTTTATTTTTTATTTAAATTTGGAACAATATTAGTATTTTATTTTTAATTTGAATTTAAATTTGAAACAATTTTGAGATGTGTTGCTGCGTTTAAAAATTCTGTTAAATTGCGGTTTTCACAAGATCCTACTATGTTTTTCTTACTGGTATTTAGGGTCCTCGCTTTTTCGTAGAACTACCACAATAATATCCAATTCGAAATAAATGAAGTAAAGTCGAACCTACGTATTATTTGAAAAATGCAATCCTGACTAATCCGTTGGTCATGCATTGCACCCTAAAGGTCAGTGACCGAAGCCGCAAAGTTTCGGGGGTGGGCCCTTTTTAGGGTTCTCAATGGCCGTTACGAAAAAATTCTCTAATACATAAATAAAAGCATTTCATGAAAATATCAACTAAAAAAGAACAATATTTGGAATTTAGTGCACTGCATTTTTGCTCGATTTTATTGAGTTGCAACTTTTGTTTTTTTACGTCGTAATTAAATAATCTACACGGTCAAACTATTGTACTGTCTTATTATTTATGTATTCACGTATTTTTTTCATATACCTATAAAAAGAAGATAAATACTTTTTAGACAAAGTATTTATTTTTCTAATGGTTAGTTGGTAGGCAGTCTGTTAAGTCTTTATTTTCAATGACGTAATTTAATTTTGAAAATTGATGAAAAATAAATATTATAAAACTGGAAAGTAAGTAATTATGATGAATTAACTCCGACTACTTGAATCACTTCTAAGCGTTTTTAGATATATGTATGTATATCACAAGTAAAATTATGTTATAATATTTTGTTATTGTTATTTATTATTGTTTATTATAATATTATAATATTTTAATACAGCTGGCAACCCTAGGGGTAGCACAAACGCATGACAAAAAGGACTTACCCCTCGCTCATGCACTCATATATCCCTACTTGACACACATCAATGCATTTATTATAATACTAACTGCCCTACCGTTCCAACCACGTTTATTTAATACTAGTACACACCGTGATGTTACTAAGTAACCAAACCAACTAGATTTTGATAGACGATGTACCGGGAACTCATGATTAACGATTTTTGTTATATAATTGCCAATATTTCGAACAACGAAACAATCGATGAACGAAATATCGGCAAACAAAAATCAACAATCGTTAATCGTGAGTATCCCGTACGTAGTATAATGTAAAATTCGGCAATAATATTAGGTTAAAATCAAACCAACTAGACTAACGTATGGTATATGACCCCTCGACCTAGGTATCGCATTTGCCTTCTTCGTTTTTTATCACTTTAAATTCGGCTTGAATGAGTATATTGCCTTAAACTTTCTTCAACAAGCTTAATAGGGGGCATTACGAACTCTTTACCAGAAGGTTTTTTAAATAAATACCGTCATATGTCAGCCATTTTGAACGAAATATCTATAAATTATATACGAAATCATTCTTCATTTATCGCTCTCTTTATTAGTAGAACACGTATTAAAACTCATTGCCTAGCCTAGAAGAAGAAAGGAAACAGATGCGGAGAGCGACCTCGTTAAACAATCAGAAATAAAAATGACGACGTATGTGGAGAATACACTAGTATATCTGTAACCTTAGATCATGCAGTATTATAGATGAACATAGCCTGCTTTTGAGGGCTCTTCGAAGCAGCAGGCGTAAATAATTTGGACAAATATTGTTTGTTTAAGCTACGCACCCTTCGTAAGTAAAACGCATGGGGGTAGTAAAATATATATCAACGCTATATATCTTGTCATTAGTCTTGTGTAATCCTCAGTTTACATTCAGAAAGGCCTCAGTTTCAACCTAAATGTGAAGTCTACCAATCAACTCTTGGCTAGTATAATAGATAGAGGACTAAGAAAACAATGTCCAATTGTGGGTAAAGTTTTGATTGATTAATTTTCTCTTTTAGGTGTTGAAGAGTATTGTTTTGAGACAATCGATTCTGGCGTAATATTCTTTCAAAAAGGTACTTAATTTTTTGCACAGGAATCTTTTAATATATACTATTATTTCCTAAAAATAGCCCGGATCACTGTATTTTTGCTCTTGTTGTGGTACCTATATTACAGTGATTTAACAGTTTTGTACTAGATACTATAGTCTAACATATATACACATGCGGTCCATATAAGATGCATAAACATGTTGCGTGGAAAGGCAACGTAACGTGTTCGTATTTTGTTTACATTTCATTTCGTCCTTATGGAATTTTCACACCGGGCGCTCTATATGGAAACCAATTCATAGGTTGTAAATTCGTAAAAAAGTTTTCATCATATAAAACAAACGTTCTTAAAATAGAAATCATTTGCGCTACTGACTAAACACTGCCTTATTGTGTTACTTAACTTTCAGATAAATTACTAAAGGTACGAGATTACATAGGTCTTATCTGCGTGATAGTAATAACAAATTAAAGCTAGCCTGATTAAACCTATTAGCGAATTATTTACAATGACAAGTAAGGGACCGCCCTGGAGCCTGGTAATTGTTTTCGAAACCCAGATGCCTTAACGAGATTGCTCATAGATAAACGGAGAGTGTACAACAGAATGCACTCAGCAGGAAATTAGATCCGACTGGACAAATAGGTTGTAGAAACTTCTCATTACTGTGTGTGTTTTTACTAATGATAATTGTGCGTTTGTATAGTATAAATGTTTTTAAAATATTTATTTATTTATTTATTCTTATCACGCCAACAGCTTAGCAAACAGAAATTATGAACTATAACATTTTACATCTACAAGTAATCCTATGTATGTAAGCCAACTATAGGCGTGTACAGTTTACACATAAGACGTGTTATTGCTTACTTTAACTAAAAATATTATAAAGTACCCAATGAACATAAAATAAAAAAAACATTAATTATACATTAGTAAATTGCACAGCTTGTTTTTCAAACCAAGGCTTGTATCATGGAAGATGTCAATGTCTATTGCAGATGCTTGGTTGTATTCACCACAAATTCAATAAAATAATTAAATAAACATTATATGATTAAATATATATATGTGTATATGTATGCATATGTGGGTAGGTATATAAAATATCAGTATAAGTTTACTAAGATATACAATTTTCATTGTCTCACCGCCACCCAGAGTTAGTAGAAAATAAATTTAGCCTTAAAATCTGTACCAACTTAAACCCACAGGATTCCCTCTTGAAGTTTTGATTGCATTGATATTTCTGAGGACTAAGATAATCGTCCCTTTTGTAAGAGAGCCGACAACCACAACAAATTAATATGTGACGGTGATATCTTTCTGGTCGGATTATACAAGTTTTACCACTTTGCAAAGCATAAGTGTATGAACTTATAGATAAATAATTCAATACCGTACTTATTTTTTCAAACAGAACAGTAGCCTATTAAGAGCACTCCAAATAATGCTAAGTCAAAAATTAATTAATCTTATAAGTTCTATCTCTCTCTCAAAGAAAATGTTTGCTTCCCAACTATCGAACGCACTATTCCCGAATCTGTTAGTGCAGTGCGTTGGAAGTGTAAAACAAAAGAGAGGAATATCGACCAAACCCGAAGTGAGGGCGCCACCCTCTTTATGACTCAGAGGGGAGGACCCTTGCACGTAGGCATTGCGGTGCCCTCAGTACTCCGTACACCATGCATTCGTTATCGATCTGGGGTTTTTCGGACCGCCCGATTATTTCTAGTTTCGGTACTGAGATTTTGGATGTAATTACTGTTGAGCATATCGTTGTATTAATACAAATATATATTTATGTTTGTTAAAAACGTGTACATTTTTGCAGTTTTACCTTCTAGTTTTGTTTGCATGTGTTGTCGTCAATAACATGTTTTAAAAATAAAAACGACTGAAAGTATTGTGTCAGAATAAAATGGTAAGATTCTGACTCCCATACACCAGTGGAGACATATAGTGCCCGGAATTAAAAATTACGAAAATATCCCAAAAATTGCCATAAAAACTGAAACAATTAAAGAAACAAGAGAAATTAATTAGATGAAAAAGGATAAAATAAAAAAAAATGTAGTTCTATTTTTTCTCGAAACATTGGCAAGGGGTGGGGACGGAGTATAAAAAATATGTTTTTATAAGTTTCGAGAATTAGCGTGCCCCCAAAGAAGAAGTGACAAAAAAAGGTCTGTTTATATCTAAATATATATAAATGAAGCTCATGTTGCATAGTTGAAAATGTGAATATACTATCATAAACATCATATAAAAATCCACAATAAACTAAGTAATATACGATTTTGAAGTAATATCATCGCGGAATTTATACATTTTAAATTTTAAGTCTTAACGAGTTTAGCCGTGACCATAGAAATAGTTCGAAATATCGGCAATTAAAAAGCTTTAATCGTGAATACCCGTTTTAAAGTAAAAAGTAAGTAAAGTATGTTAATCCAAATTGTAATTGAATTCGCGATCGTTCTCACATATAAATAGAATCGAGTGGCAGTTTCCTACAAATTCGCAGATTTGTCCCCATTAGCATACAGCGTTACCGGCTGTTGCCGAAGTCCCATTTGTAAAACTACATGGCATTTGTAACGGGACTAGGTGGGTTGTGGTTACACACTAGCTATTTGTAAACGACACGATTTTACAACCATTTATGTCAAGGTAAGTCTTATTAGATACTAGTGTGTACCCGCGGCTTTATTCACGATTCGACATAACAATACATTCATATAAACTGTCAATTTGTAATTCAGTTCCTTAGGGATACAATTTCTAAAATTCATTTCTTAGTGCTCTTTAACGCTTTCTTTGTATTCAAAAAACTAAATATTATTTAGACACAAATAGGGTTTTATTTATATTAAATAAAAAATAATCGTTCCCCTGTAGAAAATTGCATTACTTTAACTTCGTTAAGTTATATTTTCGTAACGAAAGGTAGCCTGTATCCGTCTCCAAGATGATTTATTTATATGTTAAACTTCATCAAAATTGGTTCAGTTATTTTTACTTTAAAACGAAACATATAGACACACACTGCCGTATTGTAATATTAGTGCTATTTCGGTATAAAAAATTGAAACAAATACAAAAAGGGGCTAAACCGATCGTAATAGTGTTTTAATATAATACAACAAAAAATAGAAAATAGAAAATATGCATGAGCGTTGAGGGTTGTAACAATAAGCGGAGAAGTACCCAAAAGTAGTCTTAAATGGATCAAATATACGTCATTTGAAATAGTGTCTCCCTTGAAGTTCTATAAATAACTGTCATCAAAGCTCGTACTTAGTTAGAATTAATAGTAGTCGTGTTTGAAGTCTCGTTAATGACATGTCGTAATTAGGAAGTGGTTAAATGAACATTAAGGAAGTATAACTAAGCACAAATTTACAATTCATCTTTAATATTAAAGGTTAAAATAAAAATCTTAAAAGTGAATAGTAAATTGAGATAGGAAATAAAGAGTCATATATTTTTGTGTTTATTATTTTTGCTAATTTTGTTATAACTAATTCTATCTTTTAAATAATTAGTGAGTGAAATATACTACATTTTGTTTTTTTATGTGAGAAGAGTTGCAAACGAGCATGCAAACCAACTGATGTTAAGTAGTCGCAGCCCATAGCCATCCACCTACAGCCACAAACATGAGTGAAATCGTATCCGGGCTCGAACGTAGATGCGTTGCTACTCCTGAGGACTAAGACGGTCGCCTCGCTTCAAAGTGTAGCCGGCAGCCGCATCTCTTTAACCGATACACAAGTAATGCTTTACGGCGGATTATGAGGGCGGCAGTGGTACCTATCCGGTCGAACTATAGTTCTCCCACCTTTAATTTTTTTTTCTTATGGTACTTAAGAAAGAAGTAAAGTTCGATGTAAAGGATACGTTATATTGAAAGGGCATTTTGTGTGTGTGTGTTTTAACCAGATTTAATAAATCATAATAGTGTTGCCACTATAAGCATATTTAGCAGTGAAATCAGTGTGACACGATGCGAATAATCTTGAATTTAACTTAATTACTTACAAGCTGGTTACATTTAAAAACGAATGCCTTAGTCGTCAGATGTTACGCATTTATATATAAGCTTAAATAGGACTTCAGGACAAGCTGGGTGTCACCCTTTTCGTATAACAACACTTCCAATGTTTTGTTTTAGTACATTTTGTGTTTATTTGTAATTGTATTTCTTTATTTTTAACATAATGTTAGTATCAAATACGCTGTATATTAGTTGTTAAGGCAAAATAAACGGTTTATCTATCTATCTATCTTTCTAATGTACATGTGCGTGGGTTGCAGCTACTTAATACCAAGTGGTCTGTATACTCATTTGCTCCTCTTTATACAAAAAATAATGAATTAAATCTCTTTCTAATCAGACGATCTTTAAATATTTGTTGGCTGCTTAGAAACTTGCTATTCAAACGTATTCCCATTTAAACCGAGCAGCCTTCTAACCGGTTTGTTTGATCCGCTACTCCGGTTGAGTTAATAAGACGTAATCACAACCGTAGAGCAACTCAGACGTGCGTTTTTTGGAGATAACTTTGTACTGGTTTATCGTAACGTTATCGTTGAATATTATGAAGGTGGCTATAGAATAGAATATGCTTACTATATTACTAATATCCGATTAGTTTTATTATATAATTGCGTAGTTCCAAGACAATATAGGGTATTAATGCATGTAGATGTATGAAGAACTATAGCTCGACCGTTGAGGAACTACTGCCGTCCTCATAATCCCCTAACTCAACTACAAGAAGCAACTCTTATGTCCCGGTTGGAGAGTTGCCGGCAACACTCAGATGTCAGGTGATTAACTTAATCATCAACAATAGCTACGCATTAGCTAACGCTATATCGGACCTCAGAGAGAATTTCAGCTTTGATGTTGTATGTTGATGTCAATGAGCTGCAGCGACTGGTTTATTTCTCCACTCGCTCAAATAAAAAAAAAAACAATTTTGAATAGATAATTTTGAAGTCGGAATTCAAATCTGTGTTACTAGTTTATATCGTAATCCGACGCCTCCTACCCTCCATGCCCTATGCTCTAGGTGACAGTATATCTAGAATTTAATGGTAATTTGAATGAATTTAATGGTAATTCGACTTCAAAACAATTTCTATAACCAACATTCTACTTACATTACTTCGTACTTAACAGCAATTATGAAGTTGGTTACGTCCATTTACGTTGATTCATGAAGTTTTTTTTTATTATTTACAGGTATACATTACAACTATAAATGCTCGTCTAGACTGCTGTACCTGTACTGTGTAAGTACTTATGGAATAACAAGTGTATAATCACCACTCACTAGCAATAAGCCTTTCAGACTCGCCCCTAGCCACCCTTACCTGTTCCTGCTTTCAAGTACAAGTAAATATGCTGTAGTTATTTAGATAGGAACGACGGGAGAGACAATATGCTATGTATCTGAATATATCGTTACGAAACTATAAAGGGGAGGCGTACGTTGAAGATTTGAAAATAAATTTGGAATAGTTCAGTTAAAATTCCAAGTGCTAATATCAGTTTGTAGATTACGCCAAAATTGAAACACAGGTATAGCCAGGGCTTTTTTGGAAGGGCACATGGGTGCACGCAGTAACCCCAAAGAAAATTTCAAAAGTATATAAATATTCCATAAAAACTAAAATAATAGGAGTATTATAAAAATTGAACATGGAAGAAGAACATTATAAAGATAATTTAGTTCTATTTTTTCCTCAAACACAGTGACAAGGGGGGGACCAAAAGTTGTGGACTTACACCTTTCGAGAATTAGCGTGCCCCCAAAACAGAGGTGACAAAAAGGCTTGGGTATATCTATAACTTTTTATATTGCAACAGTGGCAAACGAGCGAGCAGGCTACCTGATGTTCAATGATCTCTGCAAACCATGGGCTTATGTTCTGCCATATGTCATGTATAAATCCATTGCCATTCCTAAGGACTGCGATAGCCGCCTCACTAGTAAGTACAGCCAGCGACCGCGCGACTCCTTAACCGAAAAACGTGTAAATAACGATCTCAAAGTAGGGTTTCGATCCGGTTTGAGATTGAATATAAGTGTCCACGATCTGCATTGATGACTCAATATCAAGTAACGTGAGATTCCTACTCTTTTAACATGAAGAATAAACTCATGAATTCATAATAAATGAAAGAATAACAGAAAGACATATATAATATTTAGCGTTTATAGTAAAGTCATAAAGTTGTTCCCTTAACTTTCATTTTATCACGACAACATTGAAATAAAATACATTAAAGAGACATATAAAGGCAATATAGTCGTTTTATCGAAATGAAAGTTAGATCAGGGAATCAAGTTTGGTTCCCCTATCTCTGACAGTTATGGTTGAAAGATGTCGCCCCTTGAACGAAGTTTGGGAACTGGGGAAGTTTTTTTAACGCTCGTATCACTGTCAACGATCAACTGACACGCGATATTTTATGAAAAAATATGTTTATTAATTAAATTGTAAATATATTTATTTTAATATGTAGGAGAACACCACCAGGAGGTACCAACTTCATTCCTCTTGAAAGGAATCTCAAACGTTTTTCACAAATCTTAGGCAAAAGGACGTTGCAAACCGATGAACTTATTTTAATGTCTTAAATTAAGCATTTGAATTTGAGTTTGGACATGGATATCCATGCAGACATGCGGAGATCACTTAACATCTGGTAGCTTGGATGCTCGATTATAACTTTCCCAGAATAAAATTAAAAAAAGTTACAAAATCTATGACACCGTCCAAATCTTAATCACACTTAGACGTTACTCTCAATTAGTGTGTGTGTTGTGTTAAGCATGATTCACCAAATAACGAACAGATCCGTTAAAATCAGGGGTGGTTTAAATTGAGCATTTTGTAATATTTCGCTCTGGGGAGCTCTACGAAACTTGATATTTACAATATCTCAGTTGGAAAGCCGAAACGAATACGATTGACCCAATTAAATAGCTTAGAGATTTAGGCTTAAGAACTTAAGAGCGTGTTTACTTCCGTGTCTTAGGTGAGGCTTTTTATAAATTTGAAAATCGCCGACTTTAAATAGGTCTAAAACTAAACTGTTCATTAAGACTCTATTCACTGAGAACATTTTGATAAACACAAGCACGATACAATTTCTGTAAGTCCTTGTATAGACGTTGTACCATTCAGGGTTCCCATGTTACAGGAATTTCAGTGAATTCACAGAATACTAAATTTTTAAACTATCAGCACTATTAACGTCGCCGACATCCCTTAAACACCTAGAAAAGAGCTGATGGTCAAACAGCTCAATCTCAAACAACTTAATTTTGTTAACCTTTGCAAAAGAGTTGTTTTTTTTTAATAAGTCCAAATTATCTGCATACTAAAAATATAGATTACAACTTCCGAGAATTAGGGGGCCCCCAAAACATAAATGACAAGAAAAGCCTATCTTAAGGTTAAGTACAAAGTCAAAGCTTTAGCTAAAAACCTGAATAACTCAGATACCAAGTTTTCAGATAACCCGAACAGGGCTTATATTATGTAATACTTTGGAAAACCAAGAATTTCTGTTACGTTTACCTATTTCTGACTTAAATATGTATGTTTAGTTATGGTTCAGTTATGAATTTATATCAGCTCATGTTTATTTATTATATGATTTTAAAATAATATGACCGCGGACTTTATAAATTTTACAATGTTATAGTCACAATTAATTCTTTTTGCTTGCGGATTATTCAAATCTATTGTATGGACCGTAGTCACGGCTAAACTGTCTGCGCTCTATTATTCTGCCGGAAGTATTTAACTTTTATTTAGAAATTGTTCAGTTATTTCTATTTCATTAACGATTTGGTGGACATTGCTCTGAATTGTTTTTTACTATGTTACGGGTACTCA
>DWON01001313.1:0-25060 GCA_018251015.1 Phocides pigmalion okeechobee
TAGCTAAGGTGTTAAAATTTTGTACGTAATCTACAATAAACGTTAAAAAAATACACAATTAAGTAAAATAATTTTTTGTAAGTAAAAAAAATGCTTTACTGTAAAATTTTGTTTTTTGAGCAACGTTATTGAAGCAAAGAAGCGATATGTACTTAACTCATATCGATCGTAAACTGTAATCGGTCTGTTTTTTGTGAAGCGTGCGATATTTATTGTACAAACGGTTATAAATAAAACGTCTAAAATTATATTTTAATACCTGCAATGAAATTTACGATATCTCATTGATAAGTAGATTGAAGCTCCCGAAATAGTGGTTTCGGAAGCTGGTTACAAAAAATTATAACCAGAAAATGATTCGTGTGAGCAATTCAATAGTTATAAGACCACTTCCACTTAATAAGTACATACCATAAATATATCACATTTCTACATCAACGCAAAGCAAATGTTGTTACATTAAAATTGTTAATACTTAAAGCAATTAATCCATTGCGTTCTTGTTTTAAAAAATATAATTCAATAATTTAATACTTTTTACTCATTTCAATTTCAATAGAATGAAAAAAAATCGCTAATTACAAAAATGTTCACATATGCAATGGCATTGGCTTGACCTAAAAACATGTCTTAAAATTGATAAAACCAAACATCGTTGATATGGAATAATTTAGATATCATTTTATATTTACTTGTGTAAAACAATAGTCGAATTAACCCACTTTAAGCCAATCTCAACATATGTAGAATAATATTTGCTACACATTTAAACGCGACGCTGTTTCTAAATATTTTAAAATACCAAATAGTCCACGAGCCAGGTGCAGAATTCGCTAATTATATTTTTGTTGAAGCAATTATTCGTAAAGTGCTTCCGAGAGCTCGATGGCAATAGTGGCGGCACATTTGTGAATTTATACTTCTTTTGACGCGTTTGGTAAAAAAAATCACAAAAACCGACACCATGAAATTAACTAGTTTTGTAGTAACAATGTTACTGTCGTTAATAACTTGCGAACATACAATTAAAAATAACCAATTTATTTTTTATATTTAAATGAAATTTATTTAACCAGACAATGACTTATAATTAAAACTTATTTCAATGTATTAATTTTTTTTTCTATTATTAGTGCTCTTTTATTTATAAACAGGATAACGCAAAGAATAAAACTTTAGAAAGATTTTTTTCTTGTTACGCCAAGGACTTGTTACTTAAGTCCGTACATAAGTACGTAAACACGTTTTTTTTCACGTGCATGGGAACCGCTGCTCATCCCGGAACACGGCTAATGTTCACAAGGCTTTGTCATATTACTCTCAGAAGCATTTTACGAGTAATTGTTCCATATGGTATCAGTAATAAAAATCGATTGCTGACGTGCGGTTTATTACTCTGAATACGTCCTTAAATATACCGCAGATATTTTAATGTCAACGTTCTCGCAAACGTACAAACGATGTCGTGAGCATTGCGTTCGTGTTCATTTGTTCGCTTGTGTCAACAAGACGAAATATTGTCCCATTTTCATTATCCTTAATAGCACTTAGTCACGAAGCTCTTCAAGGTTAAAAGCCTGCTCATGATTGTCTTGTACTTAAAACAACTATTACAGGAATTTAGTACGCAATTTTATGGGGTACAACGTGTACTTGATACCATTTTGTTATTCTATCCATGAAAATCACTTCATAGAACTGAAAGGCTAATCGATTAACTATTATCCAAAAATTCACTACATTTCATTTTTTTTTTATTTTGTTACATTTTACTACAATTAGTTTTACTATTTCTTAGTATTTTGATCATGTCTAATATTAAGTTAGTAGGCAAAAGCGGCACAATTTAATTTGGTCCTTCGAGCCGGAAAGCCTCGATTCTAACTAAATTACAACATTTACATTTACTACTACCTCTAACACAACAAATTACACTATTTTCACAACTATGCCAATTATCAATGGATAACAGCGTTTAATTTTATAAAATATGGTATAAATTCAACACTGCTCTTATCTAAAATGCTGCAACAATCTCAACATGTTTATTTATAAACAAACTTTAGTAACAGCTTCGATATTACATTCGGCAACTTTTGTCGCATATAAATTCATTTTAAAATAATATACACAACGTGTTATGTGATCATTAACATCACAAGAAGCCTACGTCATTAGTAACGAATGATAGTGGAAGAATTATCATAACCATGATACTACAAATCCTATTTATAATAGCCCTATAGTAACAAAAACACTGTAACAAAAAACTTGATTTGTGGCAACAACAAAATTATTTTTAATATCCGATAATATCTCTGCCTATCCTACGCTTGGAATATTGTAGCTTAGTGCTAATGTCAAACTTAACAACGTAATGTATTGTTCCGTTTCATTTAGAAGCGCGATATTTACAAAAGATAGTTATCTAACAAGTGAACACACATTTCAGCACTTTAAGCCAATATTATCCGCAAGAGGTATCAATCCGGCACGTCTATGCTAGTCTCAGGCACTACTGGTTTTAACGCTTCGTTCTTCTTATGATTTTTATGTAGTTTTTTGTTTTCTTTTGGCTTTTTATGGATTTCTTCGTCCCTGTATGGCTCCTGGTGTACTGGTGGTTCGGTGGGGATTCCATTTGACCCCCTGTTCACATTATTATTGTACGCAATGTTCGCATACTCTTGCAATAGCGGAAATACTGACAATAGGAATTGACAGAAATCTTTCCTAATGCCGAACCACCCTAAAAATTAAAAGCACCGGTTACTGCGTCCTTTCTTACCTTACAAAGTTATGAGATGTAATCGCTTTTCGAATTAATGTATAATTTCGATGATAGCGTAAATATTTCAAATACATATGTAATAACCACCAGAATGAGTAAAAATTTTATTATATGGTCGTAAGTTAATAACTCATGCCATGGGCGTTTATAAGGGTATAGGAGGATAGGAGTTAAACCTCTCTTTAGCATGCGCGAAAAAAAAATCTCATTTTTCTCTTCTTTTCTCATTTACATTTATCTTTGTGTAATTTCTCATTAGAAATTACAGTCCATTGACTGAGATTAGCTTCTACAGTTTTGCCTTTTTCGAGTAAAGAAAACTGATTATTATTTCAAATATTACAGAACCTTAGGATCAGCTAAATTATAACTACGCCCATGAGTAAATCATAAACTACCAACTTAACATTTATCTCACGTTTGACAAATTGTAAAAGCATGGCTCGACCAGCAATGTATTACTGCCGCTTTATTATTCGCTGTGAAGGAACTCTTGTGGTTAGAAATATGTGGTCGCCGACTACCATGGGAACGTGACGACCATCTTAGTCCTCTGAAGTAACAATGCATCGACCTCTGGTAGAACTTCAGTTGTGTTTAACTGCATCGACCATTTAGCATAAAGTTGCCTGCATGTTCATTGAATGCTCTTCACACATAATAAGAATCTGAAGATTATACTTACATTTGTTACCACCTTTAGAGCTAAATGACATAATGATGAGTGTGGCATAGCTCACGAACAACGGACTCACTACCACCATGAAGGACAGTTGCAGTCCGTCGTCTAATTTGTTGGTTAATAAAACCTGAAAAAATCAAAAGCAAATCTTACGCTATATAAATTTAACAAGAATTTTTCACGACTAAAATATGTCTAACCAGCCACTCGCTACAATACATAGTTGGTCTCTTCAGTTATCGTTAAATAACAGTCTAAACCTTGGCGGAGTGTAAACCTTGGCAGAGGTCCTATAGACAGTTTGCGGACATATGACAAAATTGCGAATCCGTTAACACTTTGACTGCGGCGCGGATATATATAATGGGGTCAGTATAGCGGGAGGCGGCCCTAAACTGGAGCTTATTGTTTAGACTGAAAATACGCCCTCAAATTACTGAAATATTGTATTTTTTAGCATCTGTGTATCATCTACGAATACATAGACGTAATGTCCGCCCCCAGTATTGTAGCGCCGACGTAAAAACAGCACTATTGTTCGCCCGTAATCAATACAAATTTGTCCGTATAACACAGTGGTGTATGGGAGACTCAAGCGCGTCGCGTGCAGAATTACACAGCAGTGTTGTAGCCGCAGGAAAAGCGTTAATCCATTATCCTCGAGGTTTTTCTAAAACAATATTAAATAGGGAAAGGAGAACATAACGAGACAAAAGTTCATCAAAATAATGTATACAATTCTTACCTGAAAAACTAATATAGGTACAACTGTAAATGTGTAAGCAAGGGCAGAGTTAAAACTGGTTCGCCGCTGTTGAATGTTAGCCTCGGGAGTACGTAAGAGAATGCCCGCAAATATTATGCTGTACAACACCCCTAAAAGAAAATAAGTTATTAGACAAATTCAATAAAAATAGAAAAATGTTCTGCCAAATTTAGAATGTCCACCTTAATTGAGGATATATTACTATAAAAGTATTCATAGAAATAATTTGGATACAAATTTTAAGTTATAAAAAACCTCATACAACATTTATGAAGATCATTGATAAAGGTCTCAAATTCTGAGAACTCTTGTGAACAAAAATGTAAGATTAGTGGAGTGAAGATTTTTATACAATAGAACCCTAAAATAATTCCAATACTATTATTGACAGCGAGTATCTTTGTAGGGAATTGATTATGGAAACAAATATGCAGTCCACTTTATTTTAGGCAGTCACTGTCGTTCATCTGTAACCAACTCCATGTAGAATTCTGCTTGAATTCATACATGTATTGCTAGTCCCAAGTACTAAGACCAAATGCTTCTAATTCACAGAGGCACTTGTAAGGTACAAGGCAATTGTCATAAAATTCTACTATCTTTACTTAAATTGTGACTAAAATAAAATTTATAATTATGTATGTGGACTTATTGTGGATTTTCTGAGCTATATCATCTACTTACCTACGAGGCTAAGACACATAAGTATCCAGAGTGGTACAAAAACCACCTCCCATGACCAAGTTATGAACCCATCAAATTTCAGTGCTAAGAATATGAACTGTAGTATATTTACAGCACAAAATAATTCCAGCTAAAAAGAGAATAATATATTAAAGAAATACCTACTATGCTTTGAATATTTCGAAAATGATTTAAATTAAATTTGTATTAAAAGCAAATATAATTGTCTGGGATATAAAGCCTACTTAAAATTAGTAGGTATGTATGTATGTATTAGTAGGTATGCTATTTTACTAATACTTATCAGGTGGACAAATTTGATTTTACCAATAAAAGATATATGAAAGCTAAAATATAAGCTTATGACGTTAAAAATCAGGCGTAAATAAGTTTTCCCTATCTAGATGTATTAACAATGCAAACATAAAGTATTGAACCACATAACTGTACATAGCACTAACCTCATAGCTGCGATCATGTTTCACGCACCATATACAGATAGCTATGGAGACTATACTAATAAAGATTAAAGGTATAAAGACTAGTATCCAAACATGGCGTCCCGTCGTTAACTGGTCACATACTAGTAACTCAAACATTAGCAGGATTAAGTGTATGGCAAGACTTATCAACATGGCTTTATAGTGGATATATGCTTCACCTTCTAACCTGAAATTTAAGATAATTAGAACCATATAAGAAAGATGTAATTAACATTAAAAAAAACCTTTTCAAATGCGCATAGTCATTCAGCCTGTGTAGGCAATAAAGTTTTTATGAGCTTTATAAACATATGACAGATGGAACTTCCCTTATGCTATATCTCTCCAAATCTGCATTTGGCCACTTTTCCAGTAACAACATAGAGGCATACCCAGCAAGTGGTCATAAAAGGATGTAGCGATACAAACATAGTCAAGCAAAAAGTAATTTGTGTCAATGGTCAATGTTCTACATTTTACTTATTTAGCAAAACTTGTATACTGCAATACCTTACTGATATTTTACAATTAAAATTAATGAATCAATGTAGCAAGTACATTTAATGTAAGTAATTTGCTATTTTATATGCATGCAAAGACTTATCATATAATTATATTATATGGAGATCAAAAGAGTAATTGATAATTAAAACAATGTCACAACAAAATAATAAGTGCAGCAAGATAATCAAATGTAGCCCACGGCCACTTGTTTTTTGGTTGGAATGTCTAAGATCTTAATATTGAATTAAAATGTAATGTATGCCTGTTAATCTTAAATCTCATAAGATTGTAAATTTTGAAAGGTGGTAGAGCCATTAGAGCTCGACCGGAGAGGTACCACCGCCGTCCTCATAACCCGCCGTAAAGTAACATGTTCTTCATGTATTGTGCTTCAGTTGGGGAGGTGTGGTTGCCGGATACACATTATTGGAGGCGACCATCTTAGTCCTCAAGAGTAGGAACACATCTGTGTCCATCCTTAAATAAAACTTCAGTTCTATTTGAGATTGGACATGGTTGTCCATGGGCTGCAGTGACCACTAAAACCAGGTGGCCTGCATGCCCATTTCTTACTCTTTCGCGATAAAAAAAAATGGTATATTGGTAATAAGTGTAATTTGTATAACTAATAACAATCATTAATGCTTATTCAAATTACAAATTCTCTTAAGTTGCAATCATTTCCTTTACAGAAATCTTGAACATAATTAATCTATCATCAGCTGATCAAATGATTGGATTTGCAGAAAAGGACTTGAGAACTCAATTAGGAGCTCTTGGTTATATAGCCTTTCCCATAATGTTTTCATTTATCATTAAAGCAACATTTAATTTCTTTAACCCACACAACTTTAAAAAATTAAACTAGCATGTCTATGTGAGATGTCAAAATCTTTCTTCTAGGATATCATTGCTTCTAGTGCCACATGCATAACACATGTAATACAGAATTTAATACAAATAATGATAATTTCATAGAATGAATATTAAAAACTAATAGTTTAAATAATACTATAGAAACCAGTTCTTAACTTTATTATTTTCTTGTCCTGTTCTGTTCTGTACCACTTACCATTATATACATTTCATGTTTATTTGCTTATTAAATTTCATATAAGTGAAAAATAAACTTTTATGAAGTAACGAACCTGAAGTGAGGGTACTGCCACCAGACATACGTGCCAACTGTAGCACCTAGAACCACTAGGAATTTCCAAATCCATATTGGTGTAAATACAGCCCAATAAGACCAGCTGACAGTTTTGTCTAACTTTAAAGCCAGAAGTGCTGTAAATATCAGCAGACAAGTGTGTACCACGAATTTGCTGAAAAACAAATCACTTTTAGACTATGTATGTCATAATAATAATAGTCACTGAAGATTACAAATGATTACCTAGGATTAAAATCCTGAAAAAGAGTCTGCAAATTCATTTCAATACACATTCACGCAGTAAATATTTTAAAAACATTTCAATCCTAATAATCCAGGGTCGATGTGTTTGCTTTTAATTCACTAATACCACAGAAAACATTCTACAGAGATATCAGATATGCATATGATTAGGTACAAGTTTATATAGCATAGTATATAGGTATCATGACGGAAACTTTAGAGTGGAATACCATAGACAAATCATAAAATACATAAATTTCCTACATTTTACTACTTACCTATTTCATAAAAATCTTACTAAATGATTAAACTGAGTGCTTGAGAAAAAATATATAAACATTGGCGGTCATATATTTTATAACATATGTGGGATGGCAAGATTCAAAACAAAATAATAAACGACACATCAAGCTACGGCAATAATTAAGCGATTAATTGTGTTTATGGATTGACCATAATTAGTATTTTACAATGGCGGTAATTAGGTTGACGTTAATACGTTGAGAATATTTATTAAAATTCGGAATCTAAACGATAATACACGTTGGATCAATTGATTCTCTAAACGCTACACATTCATGTTTTCTATTTTATTTATTATATTTCCGTTAATTGTTTGGGCGAAAACACAGATTCCAAGACGTTGATAATCTAGCATAAAAACTTGAGATCTATAAATATGGTTGACAGTTGTCATTGTCAAAATCATAATATAATATCAATCATGTCAAATTAAATTTATAGAGGGAGGTCATATTATTCGCAAGTTGCTTGTATTTTTGCAATTTATTATCAATTTAAGTAAATATTAAGAATAACTATAGGTTATTGTAAAAATTCAGTATTATATTTCAATAAAATAATGGCATCGCCATCACCAAAATCACCCGAACAGAGCGAAAAGAACAAACAATACGACCGGCAACTAAGGCTGTGGGGTGACCATGGTCAATCAGCCCTCGAAAATGGACATATTTGTATAATAAACGCCAACGCTTTAGGGACAGAGATCTTAAAATCCATAATTTTGCCAGGTGTTGGGGCTGTTACTATTGTTGATGAAAATACAGTGAATGATGAAGACATAGGCAGTAATTTTTTCCTAGAAAATATAAGCAAAGGATTGAATAGAGGTTCTGAAGCACTGCGACTTTTATTGGAGCTTAACCCCGCCGTACAAGGACATGCTGTACAAGAACCACCAGATCAAATTCTGCAAGAAAATCCTGATTTTTTCAAATCTTTCAGTGTAGTAATAGCAAGTTCCCTTGGGGAGAAAACTATTAAAGATTTAGCGCAGCATCTCTGGGATATTAAGGTTCCTTTTATTCTATGTAGATCTGTTGGATTTCTTGGATCATTCAGGATTCAAATTAATGATCATGCCATAATTGAAACTCATCCTGAGAATGAACAGATAGATCTTCGCCTAGATGTTCCTTTTCAAGCTCTCTTGGAATATTTAGATAGTATTGATATAGATGCTGTAGATCTAAAGGATCACGGTCATATTCCTTGGATTGTTATTCTTTATAAAGCAATTAAGAAGTGGCAGATGAATAATGCAAATAGCTGGCCTATGAGCAGAAAGGAGAAGGTAGAAGTAAAGGAGATAATAACAGATTTTATAAGAAAAGATGAGAATGGCATTCCCATTAATGAAGAAAACTTTGCTGAAGCTGCAAGGGCCGTAAATACAGCCTTAATACCTACATTCTTGCCAGTTAAAATTCAGGAGTTGATATATAGTAGCTCTGCAACTAACTTGACAAAGGAGAGTACACCATTCTGGATCATGTGTTCAGCTTTACGGGGATTTGTTGAAGCTGAAGGGAAAGGAAAGTTGCCTGTGAAGGGAGTACTGCCAGACATGACTGCTTCAACTGAACATTATGTAAAGTTGCAAAATCTCTACAGGACTCAAGCTTCAAATGATGCTGAAATTGTATATAGAAAGGTGCAGCAAATAGTTGCACAATTGCATTGTGAGAGTATTAGTGAAGCTGATGTTAAACTATTTTGTCGACACGCACATGACTTGCATTTAGTGAAAGGATCAAACATTAACATAGAATACCCACCAAGCAGTTCTGTAGCAAGTTATATTGCAAGGTACTTAGAAGAACCTGATATAATGATGGTGCATTACATTTTGTTGCGAGCAGCTGAAACATTTAGACTGGAACACTGCAGGGCTCCAGGGGAATGGGAGCCAGAGGGAGATATAGCGATACTAAAAACTTGTGTATCAAAATTGCTTAGTGATATATCCTGCCCTCCTTTCCCTAAAGATGATCACATCCATGAGATGTGTAGATATGGTGGAGCAGAGCTTCACACTGTGTCTGCATTTATGGGAGGATGTATTGCACATGAAGCAATCAAGGTTGTTACCAAGCAATATAAACCTGTCAACAATACTTTTATATATAATGGAGCTTCAACTAACAGTGCTACTTTTACTTTCTAAACCAGTCTAGGGATGAATAAAGAAGTTTGTGAGACATTATATCTTTTTTTTATCAAATAAAATTAATTGAATTCTTGATTAATTTCAGTATTTCTTTATATGTTTGACAAATTACTTGTTGTATTATAATTTTACGACATGACTTGAAGTACATTGAAGTGAAGCTAGACTTATAGGCTGTCCTAAATGTTTGCATAAATCGAGTCATTTAATAATAAAAAATATATAGAACCTAATGAAGAATTACATGCCCATATGATACTTCATTCACTTAGTTTTATCATTGGAGGTTCTGTGATAGTGTGGTTAATATTAAATTAATTTTATGAAAGAAGTAATTTTGTAAAGGTATCATTTCAATTAAATTAAATACATTTATATGATGGAGTCGCTCTTTGTGCTATAGAAATAATATATGTAACAGTAAAAAAAAAGTGTAATGACAATGTTATCAGTGTATCAGTAATAAAGTGAAAGTTTAAAATAAAGTGAAATAAGAATGCACATAATATTCTTCAAAGTTGTGTATTTTCAGTTAGGATATTAACCATTTATAATCTTATAATCGAGATATAAAAAGAAATTGCAGAAAACATTTCATTAACAATTTTCAACACATAAATAAGAAAAATTAAACATATCACATGATCAAAATATTTTTTTTAACAAACTATACATTTGGCTAAAATCCACATGGCAGGCTCATAGGTTATACCATAATAACAGTAGGGTTCACTTTCATACATGTATATACCTGAGACTGTATAGTTCTCAGAAAAATATAACACAACATTGAGAATTTCTCATTTGTTACCTACATATTTCACCTTAGCCACAATTTCAATCGTAATGCATCTACACCATTGAGATAATATCGAAATAAGCGTTTGTCCCGCACAAAGCCAAGATTCTCGTAGAGCTTAAGTGCTGGTTTGTTTGTGATTTCCGTTTCTAACACCACTTCGGCTGCATTATCATCGATCATGGCCTAGAAAATAAAAAAGAACAGAAGATATTGTCAAGGCTTATAGTTTATAAAAACTAAGAAAATAATTCTATAAAGATTTCTCTCATGCATGACACATGTATATACATTTCCAACCAATATATTTTAAGAATATGCAGTAATAGTTGGTAGGTCTTTACCCTGTATGGAAACATATAACCTATACTAAAAAGCTTAGGTTTTACGTGTAAGACCAAAATTCTGCTTATCCACATAAAATTTTGATTCAAGATTTCTGTAGATGTAAGACCAAATCATATGCCATTGGAGTAAACACCATTATAGTGTATTATATTATGGCTTTCTCTCTGCCTCTTTATTTGACTTGTATTTATATTTTGCATTTATTCTAGTTAAACAACAATGGTTATTTAATTTTATTACAGAAACACTATGGTTTTATTTTATTTTTTTCAATTTTTTGTAATTAGGTCACTATAATTATAAATATTTCACTAATCATTAAGTATCATATGTAATGAGGGTCCAGAGACAAACACATTTTTTAAATTTAATAGTACATATTTCAAGTATGAGAATAGTCAAAAATTACATAAATATTTTGATTACATATTTACTTTATACTAAATTATGTTTATTACATTGTTAATGAATAACTTTTTTATAAATCATGTCTAATTAGAGTATTTTTTTAAAGGCCTAATAAGACAGTCTTATAGGAATTTAAAAATATAAACAGGAACATGATACATGACATAAAATTTCATCTATAAATCCATATTAATTAATTACAAGAGTAGAAGTTGGATCACATAAACTCACCTGAATAGCTTTTTGGACAAGCCTCGACCCAATTTTTCTTTTTCTATAATTTTCATCTACTGCTAACATAGCAATGTAGCCTCTCTTCACAACATTGCGGTGCATATCTAGTTTACAAACAATGGCACCAATACACTTGCCATCCGCATCCGTTGCTAGGAAGCATAGCTTAGGCCAGTTGTGTATGAAATATCTATATGTATAGATTGAGTAGGGTTCGGACAGATCCTTCTGTATTAGTCTCATAATTTCAGGCATTTGTATTTCAGACTCGTATGCTATAATCTTCACGTCGCTTTCTTCGTACTCATCCAATTCGTGTTCTCCAGTCTCGGCACGTTTATCTTCGACGTAACGTACCCAACTCACTCCAAGGGCGTCCACGCAGGCCTCCGGCTCGACTGCATCGTCACTACACTGTACACTATTTACATCTCCCGCGTCTTCACTGGGGGCAGTGGGGACTTCCACTTGTGCGTTCGGCGTCTCGAGCTCGACATTATTGGTCGAATGGACACTAGTCCCATTCGTTAGGTTACTACTGACTTTGTTAATTTGAAGAGAATTAACTAAAGACTCGCTTAACTCCTTGCTCACTATACTTATTTCATCAGTCGTTTCCGGAGGATCTTTGGCCTTTTTATTTTTGTTTTTCGTGCTCGTGCTATTCTGATTGCACTTGACGTTCTGTACATTATCGTTCGTGAGTTGATCCATAATGACGTTATTCTATCTATTCTATTTACACATTCAATAGATCATAAGCTCATATGACTAACACAAAAGCTTTTGCGATTATACAAACATTTTCTTGTCAAAATCGTAAAAGAGTATCACCGACATCTTGGTCTAAAAGTAAAGTATTATTTCAATTTCTTATAGAAGGTGGCTTGACAGGACCTAGTGGAGTTCTTAGGTTAGAATTAAATTTAGTACCAAAGTTATTAATTTTAAATGGGACATATGAAAATATTTCAAGAAAATATCTACAAGGAGTCTAAGTTTATGCCCTCCACAATCACATTGCAAATAAGAATAGTGTTGCCAATAATGCCAAGTTGCCACAGAAAATTATGTAATTTGAACTTTCATAAATACAGTGTATATAAGTTATTATATTATATTTTTTATAAAATTTAACTAGCTTCAATAATCATATTTTATATACTACCAGTCATGGCCCCCGACATCGCCCATGTTTAAAAACGTGTTCCAAGGCGCCATACCAACCTCCGCGTTATCAGTTCTTCAGGGTTTTTTCACTGAGCAAGATTTTTGACAATATTCCTGCATTGTTTCTAAAATAAAATTGTAATAACTTTAATTTTTAATAAAATAAAAATTAAATGTTACCTCGAAATATGAACAATGAATATATTTTTACGCCCCAGAGTTCAATTTGATGCGAGTTGTATAGCCTTCGAAGTCGAGACAGGAACTAGTTTACCAACTGTAACAAATTTTCTTTATTTATATTTAAAAGAGTATAATTATTTTAATTTATATATTTAATCTATGCAAAAAATGAATCCAAATCTTTCTAATCAATAAAAAATAAGGGTATGTATGGTTTCTGGCGGGAAATTTTGAATATGGCCATAAATATATCTGTAAATAGTATTTAATTTCAGACAAATATGTTTATTATCACATTTTATTGTTATTAATAAATGATATCTCTGAGAGACACTACATTGGTATGCTTTTACAATACAATAATTAAGGAAGTGTGTTTGTGCTATAAAGTTAAATTAAATGATTTATTGCATTAAATTATACATAACACATTTAGCCGTGTCGATATTTAAAACATTTGTTTGCTTTTACTTTAAGTATTTTTGCGTTTTCGAGGCGACTATTTCGATAATGCGTAATTGTGTATCGCATATTGTCAATTTGTTCATTGTAATGCCGAGGTTAAAGAAACGTAATAAATAAATCACACCGAAGCTAAGGAAAAGCTTCATACTTTGAAATGACTGAATTTATATCTCTTAAAGGTAAGCCATTTCTATTAAAAGGTAAAATCGACTCCTTTAACATCTTTTACCGAAGATGTCGATAATGTATGTCGATTAATGTACAGTATCATATAAATACAATTGCTATCGTACGTTTAATATTATTACACGTTGATGACGTCATGGAGGAAAACAATATGGCTGCTAAAACGCTTGGCGCGTGCCGCGTCGTAGTGTTATATATGTATGTACGGATAATGCTTTATTCTGTATTTCTGTCTCTACGAGTACTCGACTCGAGTCTCGCTCACTCGCCACTCGACTCGAGTCGAGTAGTCGAAACGACGAGTTCAGTACCCGGTTGACAGCCGGTGAGGCGGCGGCGTGATGTGTTTCTAGCTTAAGATACGCGCACGCCGCCTCTGCGCGATTTTCTATTAATTCTTAATGTAAATATATTTTGTACACATCACGTTGTGCTGGGTTATTAAATCCTCATGTATATAAGGACATATGGACCTAAAACAGTCGGTAAACATTTATTAACCCCGATGCAATACCTTTGATACATTTTTAATTCACCAAGGCAATGTTAGGTCTGCTATCAATATAGCATATTACGTTTAACCGAATATCTAAATGTAATTTACTGAGTGACTTTAATGAAAAATAGACTTTTTGTGTACGCAAGTAGGTCGTTTAATGTTGGTGCGTTTATTTGACAATGGATTGTGTTATGACTGACTAGTATTCGTCGAGTCGAGATTAGTATTATGGTTTAAGGTAAATCTATGAATCGGTGAGGTGTTGAAGATTTCATGTCGAGTCTGAAGATATTGAGAGCAACAATGGCGGATCGCGATCGTCCTGCGAAAACCCCCATCAGGGTGGGCTTCTATGACATAGAGAGGACCATCGGCAAGGGTAATTTTGCCGTTGTTAAATTAGCACGACATCGAATAACGAAGACTGAGGTAAGCGAAAAGTAGTTAATATAACTCTGAGATATTAAAATAATCACCACAACTATTGAATGCTTCAACTAATCTCTACGTTTTAATTTCTTCCTCCAACATGTGACTATTAAAAATATTTATTATAGTAAATTATATTTCTTATTTAGTATAAAGATCTGATATTCTGTAAAACAAAACATGGCACAATAATGTTTATCATTTTTATCAGATTAACTTCTGTTCTTTAATTATGTATCAAAAATTAATTTTATTTTCAAAATATACTTTATTCACTTCACATTTTTAGTAAGTATTTATTTTAATATCATTCACCGCTCTACCAACATAATTAACAACGTTCATGCCTTACATTATCCGGCTCGAAGGACTAAGTGAATTAATTCTCGCTACGAACCTATGCTAATTTTATGTGCTTACAAAATGCTGTACAAAAATGTTCGGCGATTTTTTGGAAACTTACGATGTAAATGATATGATATAGAGAACTTATAATTACAATATTCTGAAGTCTTTCATTAAGTTTTTCTTGATCAGTAATAATTGTTTAGTATTTAGAACATCTGCGTGGTGTAGTGGTCATCATTCGCCATAGTCAGATAAATAATATATTATGAATTTGGGATTTCTGTCCGAGTCTGTGTGTTCGTCTTTTCACGAGTTCATTACACTTACGACACTATAAACTTTGTATAGGCTATGAGTGTAAAAAGTATTATAATACCTTACTTAACTTTAATAAAACTTACTTATATTTTAGGTCTTTATGAGGATATGTTATTTTATGTTATGATTATTTAGCATACATAAAAATAACATTGCTAATTACCGATATTTAACTACTACCGATATTTAAATCTTCTAAATGAAGTAGTAAGAGTACATTTACCTGAAACAAATGATCCTGATGAAATTTAAGGGAGAGGTCACTTGCAGGATCCAACGGGGCTGCGTTTCGGAAACTATGTTATACATTCTTATCCCAAATTCCTCCTTGCTCGAGGTCAAAAGGATTCGATCAATGTATGTAGACAATGTGCCCATTTACATACGAAGTTGACACTAGATTTTTCACAGTAGGCTTCCTCCGATATATTTGAATTATGATTAGGAAGGAGATTTGCTTGGTATTTCGATACACGACAGAATTAATGATGATGAAATCCGTACATAAATCAATCTTATTGATGTTGTTCTTTGAATGAAGTTACCGGACTAGACATATGACTTGGGGCAACGATAATCATCGGGTAAGAAAGATGGTCAAATGGTGACCACGTCTATGCAAATGGACCGGATGCAGAAGGCACAGGATCCCGTTGATTGCTGCCAATAAGAGAAGACCGCAGCAGCGCTTAAAGGAATCATAGAGCGTTGGATACAGTTATTAATTTTTATAAATGTAAACAAGTATTTTTAGGTTTGTTTGAAAATTCCAAAAATGACTAATCCCAAAAATTGGTAATAGTACTAGGACTCAAATAAAAAAACATCTATAACTAAGCAATAAGTATCAAGTCGATTTTAGACAGAGAATTCAGTAATTCCGCTTCATTATCTGCCGAATAAGGAAATTACGGAAGTTTAATTGCGTTACAGTTAATAAGCTAAATATATAAAATATCTCCTTTCTGCTTATGTTGTGGCGCTCAAAAAGGTTTTTACAGATTCAGATAAAAAACGAGACATTATTGCCTTCAAAGAACATCTTGATTAACTTCGTAATATTTATGTAAGTAAACAAATAGGTAAATGATGTATAACCTTCACATATTTTTTATTCCAAAAAGAGGTCTCTGTCCGATATAGCGTAGTAAATATTTATTGCTCAAGTGTTACTTATTGTTAAGTAACAAACTACCAATGATATGACGCAATTTAATGTACCCGTAAGTAAATACGTAAAGTATACGTATCGTCTGTATTTTCATAAACAGAACGAGTCCTACTTTGTATTGGGTTAATAATATTATATTCATCCGTAAAGTATTGTATGCTTCATAAACTAGTCTTTGTGGTTATTAGTAACGTGGTAAACAATAGATTCGTTATTGTGCTGAATATTTAAAAATTTTCTTAAACAACTGCAATTGACTTGCTACACTTTTGGACACTATATTGACTCCGGATAGTTTCATAATTATATTCTACCACAGATCCAATGCGGATAGTTATCTAAACCATATTTGTATTAGGAGTTTTACTTTTTATTTAGTTAGATTCGTGTTTACGTATTAATAAGGTTTAACAAACATTATGAACTAGAGGACATTGCTCTACAAAAATAACACTAGGTGAACATTCTATATATTAAATCTTTGGGTCAAAGGAGGGGATTACCATATAATAAGGTGGGTAACCGCTACGGACGTGGATTTAATTGTGAATTAACATCTCAGAAGTAAATGAACTCTGACGTACTTTATATTTTTACTTTGAATGCAATGCTTTAAAGAGATTAGTACAAAACGTAGACTTAACGAATAGTCGTAATTTTGTATTTAAAGTAGTTAACCGATGCTGCGTCACTATAGAAACAGAAGCGATCATGACGCACTTCAACCATGAATTGACGTAATTATTATTATAGGTACGTCACTAGGCCATTACCTTAATCGAATCTGATTTACGGCGGAAATTACGATGCTATATAATTTTTAAACTTAACCTAGCATATCAAACAAGTCAAATCCCGCGCTGTATAGCCAGTATCATTATAAATATTTTGTACACTATACATTAGCAGTTTAAGTTTTAACGCAACTACATACTTGATATATTACTCGAGGTGCAGATAGCGTTAGGCCTATGTAGCAGACTTCTACATTCAATCTAAATAATATATATAGAAAAGGCGATTAAAGTTTAAAATTTAATGGCTAATTATAGGTGTTTTATTTTAAATTTTACATGATACCGAGTTTTTGAACATGTCTGACATTACTTTTAAAGTATTGATTTACGGTAATTGTTGTGTGTGTGAAAATTCGTGAAATCTTCCATTGCAAATTTTTGGCAAATGTGCAAAACCAGGATGTTTTTGTTAATATAAATATTAGAATAAGTTTTGGTTTGGTTCATACGAACCAAATTGATTGAATTTGTTTCAACAAATCTTAAACCTTTTCCACGACGGTTTCTTCGAATTCAAAAAAATGGGTAGAAGCAAGAAGATCGAGAGCCTTATTTTACATTGTTGTTTTATTGTGTGTAAACACCTATATATTAAAAGTTAAGTCAATTTGACTGTTACGTGTGTTACGATTTTTGATGTTAGAAAATCTGGAAACCATGAAAAAAAGAGGCAATAAATCTGTCAAGTGCTTAAATCTCATATAGCTCAAATTTATTTCATTTTAAAATAATCTTACTTTTCATAGGAGTACTTTAGTGAGTGAGGGATAACCGTCACTTGCCTCGTTAGTGGACATTCCGATCAATGGGGACATAACGATAACGATGTAAATGAGACCGTCGATTATTACGAAGACTATTAATTTATTAAACGCGATATTATATATTGTACTCAAAAGGACTAAACTCTAAACAAATATTTGGTCAATGCAATATACATTTTTTTATATCCACACAAAATTAATATGTTAAATGTGTGGTGAAAATTGGTAAGAAATAATTAGACTAGTGTGCTAAACATCGAACCTTTTTATTTATATAAAACGGATTTACTGAGGTTCCGTAGCGTCATAGCTTAAAAAGTTATCTTTTTAATTTTATCATATGGATCTCCTTATTTGTTCATATAGCATAGTGAATGTATTCGAAAACTTACTAATCTACCAAATTTTCGTAAGAATGGATCTTAGTTAACCAAAAATAATTATTTTTGGATAGTACTGCAGACAAGTAATAGAGAGATGAGAAAATATTCCAGTACACATAGACATGTGCGACAAAAATTAATACTAACTTCTCCTGAAGTAATTTAGTGCTGTGTCCATAAACTTTGATATTATGTATATTAGAGGTTTTCAATGGTGTTAGAATAAAAAAAAACATTAACAAGAAAAAAACATTTAAATATGATATGTTACGTAGATTTTGAGATGCGATATTTTCGATTACTTTGTTTTGTTTATGGAACCCTCTACTGTTCCTAGTCCGACGGCAACTTGGCAGCTTTTAAAATCTTACGTTTCTGCAGGTGTTAAGTTTATAATAGCCGGCAGGTACTATAAAACCCAGGCGTTTTAAAGTAGTGCGAGTATACTGCACAAGTGGGTCGTTGGCCGAATAGTCGAATACCGGCGTCTTTGTGAATGACTCACTGGCTGCGTTTTAAATGGACGGCTAAACTTTCATTTACTATTTACATTTATATACTTTGAATAGAAACCACGTCTTGTGTGTAGATTGTTGCCACAAACAGTCACTTATTTTTGCCATGAAACTCACTGGAGTTGTCTACTGAGACAATTTTATTTGTGTGTATGGGTGTACCGTTGTATTCGTAACATTTACAGCCAAATGATGATGCGTTTGACTGTCTTGCAAGAAATATTTATTTGTTATTTTATCGTAAATGTCCACATAATAGGTGCAATGCGTAGCATGTGTTTTCTTTTAGAGTTTGTTTAGAAAGCCAGTAAGGATGACGCATAACAGAAAGTCATACGAGGACGCTTCGTTGAATGAATGCACCGAAATAACAGAACAGGCGTCCTCGGCCTTCGTTTGTGTGTGTGGTGATGCGTGGATTATGTTGCCACACCAGTGAATTCGCTATTTTATATTTGGACGATTATATGTAAAGAAATCTGAATAAATGATACGATACACGTAAAATATCTATCCAGCTTGTCACCGAAAAAGACATTGGACCATGCTCGTAATGCATGAACTTATATTTTCCTAATCTTTGTCCCACGTATATATATATATTTATTATTTTGTAAATAATATGCATCAGGTTTGTCTGATGTTAAGTCATTTTTGTCAATTAATATGAACCATTGACTTCAAATAGAACAAAGCAATTACGCAAATACCTACCATAAAGTAAAGATAGGTATAGCGGCGATGTCCCTCCCGTCGAGTCACAAATAGTTTAGAAGTTTCAAAATGTTAAAACTTTTCCGAAGTCAATTGTAAAAATAATCTTTTACCATAAGTGCTTAATGAGAGTATCTGCGAAATATTTCAAGGAACATAACCATCAATCAACAGTTCAACAGAGTTGGTTAGTTGAGGTCGGCGGCGAGCGCTGCCGCGTCCAGAAATACCGCGGCATCGACCTTGCCTCCGAATGCACGCATCTTGTTTTTATTATTTTACATTTTTCCCTCCTAACCATTTGAGCCAAGGTGACGGCCAGTGGTTTTTCCACAACTCATAGACAGTTTTTACATGTTTAGAAAAACATGTAAAAACTGTAGAAGCATAACCACGTTGAAAAGCACGTGAAACCTTTGAGAATATTTATGGAGTATATGTCCTAAAATACTGCTTATTTGTAATTCTGCTAAGAAACCCTGTTTATTGAAATTATTGATAAATTAGGATTCTATATATGCAGACCGTATGTAGCATTAAAATAATAAAAATGGTAGTAAAAAGAATATAATGCATCTACATATATTAGGGGCAATGGAAATTCTAACTAATGCATATTTCGGAAGCTAAACATGAAAACGTGCCCCTTTATTCTTAAATACGTCATAGTAAATTATCATACGTATTTGGCATAATCACGATCGATTCCGTATTAATTATATTATCACAAGTTGATAAAATATAAGCACTTTGTTCTCTGTGTGAGTACCTACATTATGAAGTGATTTTCTACGCCGATTTATATCTCACGCACTGCACTTTATTAAGCGGTTTAATTAATTCTAAAATGTGCAAAGAAAGTGAGCATGCATGTGTAGCATGACGAGTAGGTACATATACATATGTAGTTCTGGCGAATATTTTGCCAGGAAATCGTTCAGTATGGCACGCGCTCCGTTTACACTGGGGTGCTTGAAAAATGTTCGCTTGACGCAAATGCGTTATCTATTTTGGAGTTCTGCGTCAGTAGCTCGGTCTTATCTGTGTTCTGCAGTCTGGCGGTCACCCTCAGCGCTGTCTTCTCCGGATTAGTTGCGAAACTTTCACCATTTATAAAGTTACGTTGCGACAGCTATGCTTATGCTCCACCTGCATTCTCTATGAGTGACGTCTTTTCGGTCTAGTGACGTTAAACATAAAGTATGAGGTGCAAGCCAAAATAATTATTGAAGTAAACATTGAAATGAACTTTTACAATCGACTGATCCAAAGTATTTTCGGACATTTCTCATTAAGTAGTCTGGGGTGATGCTTACTCGGTCGGAAAAATACGACGTGTATACTTAGCCATTTTTTCTTCCGCCTGAGAGACAGGAGCGTTAACAAGCTATTCAAAAGGTCTCGTTCAAAATTTTGGTCTACGTGCTTCTTTACAAGCGAGAATTGGACTTTTAAGTCACAAAGCTCTTCAAGCTCAAGCTTTATATTCAAGCCATTAAGTTAAGAGTCATAAAATGAACGATAAATATTTTTTAACTAAATCGAATCTTTATTAATTAACGCACAATCAGACAACGAAGCAGTAAAACATACTGTTCTAAAAATATGATAATGTATAAAACAATATAAATTATTATTTTTAGAGTAATCTGTAGGAAAATATGTATAAATAAATCTGTAAGAATAATTATGAACTTGTATCTTTTAATGCACATATTAGCGACGTATCTTTTTATTATATTAAAGTGAACTAGGATGTTTTTATCGCCAGCTCATGATATGCGAGCATTAACAATGCGATAAGGTCGGACGGACATGTTTTTATTCTCGTCACGTCGTGACGTCTAAAGTTTATTTTATTCCGTTGATATTACAAAACTTAACATCGGGGAGGCTACTTCAAAAGCAGTTAGTAATATTAGACAAAACGTACTTCACTCTTGGCATGATATTTTTGGTACCTCATGAATTTGTATGTTTTGCGTATTCTCCTTCTGCAGTTCGTATAATTGGTACGTAGATTAGACATAGAATTGAAGATTAATAAATAATTAGACAGGACATCTGGACGTACTGAGTACGTATAGGTTTATGACGAGTTACCTGAAGAACTATTGCCATGTGTTTGAAAGGTATAAAAGACCGAGTTCCTTTCTCAAAATGCTCCATAGTAGTCTTTAGGAGTCTCAGGAGTCCTCACGAGAGGCAACACATGTGGGATTGGCTTTAGGTTGCGTGATCAGGGAAGCTTGGCCAGGTGTATCCGAGCTTCTCTCAATTATGGAGTGATACTAATGACCATCCGTGGTATAAAAATCATTCTATTAAATTTTATTAATATGAACTCGAGTGAAAGTTAGTAAATACATTTTCCATATTCAGTTTTTGTCACACTTTGAATTTGAAAAGAAATTTAATGTTTCATTAAAAAAAATACGTGGTTGTATCGCTTGGTTCTGAATTTTTTCACCATAGGGTCTCATTTGATCAACACTGCTGGGTCATATCTCGCGCAGATAATTACAATCGCTATTTAACATGGATGTGTAGAGTTTTTAGTACCATGCCGGATGGGCACGGATTTTCACAGGTTAGGCTTTTATTATAATGAGTGTTAAGATATTCCATGTTATATTCAGGGTAAATATGTAAATATAAATACTAAAGTATTAATATATTTAGAAGTATAAATGTAATGAAGGACTGCAGTAATATGTGATAGTTATTTTTGGATGAGTAATATTTTAATATACTTATTATATATAGTACTTTCTAAATAAACGAAAGTATGACAACGTAGGAGTACTAGAATGGAGTGTACTACGCCTCCAAGGCGTTGTTTCATATTACGTAAGTGGATAAGCAAGTGGCTAAAACCTGCCTTAGCCTACTCAGCCAGGCACGGCTTAAGACATTGCCTTAAGAGTATGTAGCGGTTTGGAAAGTGTGATAATAATCACATTTTTTTTTATCGTTGTTTACTCTTAAAATCCCTTTAACTGAAATAATATGACTAGAACTTGCGTACCGATAAATACATACTAGCTTGTTTATGCGTATTGTACGATTTTTTAGTCATTTGGGAAAATTACAGGAAGTGGTAGTTACAAGCTGTTATTTCTAAATGAACGAAAATTGTAATTATTCTGAAGCAACAATCCTTCTCAGATGTTTTTAGTTATTATTACCTTTTAAGGTGCCATCGCTGAATACTAGTGCCCATACTTTTATATTGAAGAGAATCTACAATACATTCCTCCACATAATTATGTGCATCTTCTCATACCTAATTAAATATTTTGTATATTTTTCTTACGGTGTAATGTTTATTTTTACCGTTCGTCCAAATAACGATTGATTTGTAACAGTTATGGCTTTCAAAAAATGAGAGTTGCGCTACGAATTCGAACCCGGATTTCTAACATTTATATTGAGTTCACTGGGTTGTTGCTTCACTTAATTGCTCGTACATATGAATAATTACGTTACTTCGTATCGTAATCTTAATGTTGGAAGAAGGGGTATTTGTATCCATCCTTGTTACTCCTCTGCCTTCTCGTTCACATCTTTATATTGATCGTCGTCTGGACTTGTTGATCACTATGAAACTGGCCGGGGTTCAGTCGTCTCTTTGACAAAAAAACTAAAGCTTTGAAGCCTCGCTGAAATGCAGACGTTGAAATTCAAACTTGCTCTAGAAATCTAGGTTTCAAAAGAAAACTAGGCGAGTTCAGCCTAAACAATTTTCGATTGAGATTTGAAACTTTCCTGGTAGAATTAGGTAGAGACGGCTAGCAGCACTTCTATGTAAGCTTCGTATATTCACGAACTTTACATTGAACTTTTTTAGGTAAGATAAAAATGGGTTTACATTTCCTATTAATGTATCCTACAAAATTGTCCCCAGTTGTCCTTTTGTCACAGGTAATAAATGTCGATTCAATGTGATTCAACTAGAATGTAACAACACTAACTTAAACTACAAACTATGCACATTTAAACACTAATTGTGTATTGTTAAGAGTTTATTTACCTTGAGTTAATATGGGTACAAATTTACATTTAAAGTCTGGCTGAATGTAGCTTGTACGTAGTTGTAGGTATTAGTACGAATTTAAAGATGTATGATAAGTACGAATTAAACTTAAATGATTATTATGAATGTAAGGACATTATGTAGAACTATATCTTATAATGTGTTGACTTTGAAAGTAGTAAGCCAGATTATAATTTTTGGAGTGTTCCATTTTAGTAATCAAGAATAGCAACGTGTGGTCGACTTCTGTCCCTTAAGATTTTTTATAAAGATATAATAACAGTTACAAGCACGACGGGGACAAGTAAATAATAGGTGGTCTGCGCACTCATTTGCAACTTTCAAAACACAAAAAATGCTGTAGGTTCTTATTACTTACGATTCAACGTTGTCTTGCGAGTTATCGCAATTAAAAGATAAGCATTGACGCAAATGTCTGTCACTGTGGACTGTAATCGTAAATATTAAGCCCATGTGTTTATTCTTCAAGATATTAAGTAAGTCGTATTGACATTTCCATGCCGATTTAAAGCATATATAAAGAAAATATCACATCGGTAACGTATTTTATTGCATGTTGCAATATAATTATGATATTTGTTTTATTATATAAGCAAAATTATGCGTTTATCATAATAAGCAAAATTATGCGGTTGTTGTAATAATATAGATATGGTAGTCGTCTAAAGTTTTTGAGGTACTTTAAACAAATTAAAAAATATATGGACGGATATATAACCAATAACGTACACTGTGTAGATTCCGATCAAAACATCAACATAAGCAATATTGTTACTATAATGAAGCAAATACGAGTCACTTAGTAATATGCAATAATTCTTATATACAAATAATGCACATTTAAGTCACGACTTATGAGTATTGAGAATGATAATTAAGAAAACAGCCGTACGATTATCACGGGTTTGCTAATCAAATTAGGGAGACCGTTTTCAAAGACTAACCAAGCTACGTGCGTCATGCATTGCATTGTGACTTTTGTTTGTACAGAAATATAGTCTCTTATCTGTAATCTATGCATAAATAAAATTGTGACATACATTGGTGCATAGCATAAATTGTGACTAAAAATTGAATAGTAACGAATTGAATTTTATATTAAAGATCATTAAAAGTAAAATTTTGCAGAAACTTCGCCAAACGCACTATATGTTAAAACTTTCATTATTTATATGGGTAGTTTTATTAGAATGATCATTTTTGGAATATTTTAAGTAAAATAAAATAGCTCTTTTCTCTGTCCTTTTTTTCCTAATTTAAAAGCAATTTGCTTAGCAAATTACCTACTAACTAAATTCATGTCATTTTCATACAAATTTTAACTATATAATACCATCCGCTTTCAGGTGAAGCTGTTTTGGAATATTTAATGTTTTCGAAATTGATGTTTGTATAGGGCAAATATATATATATAAAATAGGTACGAGGGTGCGTTTTTAAGTTCGCGGAATGAGGGACAAGGAGGGAAGATAGAATGTCAAAATTATTTTTCTT
>DWON01001314.1:0-25055 GCA_018251015.1 Phocides pigmalion okeechobee
AAGTTCTTCAATGCCTACGTACTGGTATGTGTATGTCTTAACACTTTGTCGCAAACAGTTAATTAAAATACTTAGTAAGTATATTCTATACACTTACATGAATACCTGCCCTAACATTACATAATTTAATGACAAACTAATCCTGACTTCGTACACATGTGACACATATTTGTTATGTTAATAACGTGGCCTTAATCTTTCTGCACTGCTTCAAATAATGTTTGCGGGCAATCCAACTAATGAGGTTTTAAACAACAAAAATTGTGCAAACAGCTAGCTAGAGGTAAGCTAAACAACAGACAACATGTCCCAACAATTTTACAGTATTTTCACAGAAGCTTACAACTTTATACCAGTTATAATGTTAAAAAGGTACATGTAAAACTTTTTTATGTGAAAAGCGTAGCAAACGAGCATACAAACCACTTGGTAAGTAATCGTAGCCTATAGATCCATATACAATCACAAATACGACTGAAATCCTATCTGAGTGCAACCGGCAATTGCACCTCCCCAACCAAAAGACAAGTAATGCTTTGCGGCAGATTATGAGGACGGCGGAGGTACCTCCCCGGTCTAGTTATAGTTGTCCCAACTTTAAACTTTATATTTTATAATAAACCTTTATACCTTTAATCTTGATAATAAGGCACTTTTTCAATATATTTCATAATAATATTTGAATCTATGTTTATTAATCTGCATATAAAATCAACATTGGTAGAATTGTTGGTGATTTAGTTGTCTCGACACTTTGGCTAATTTATGTTCTATATTTTTGCTGATTGTAATAATGGCAAAATAATAATAGGACGGGCTCGAGGCAAGTGTATATCGTAAACAATGGACAAAGTTACGCAACGTTGGACACGATCGGAAGTTGAATGTGTGACTGCTAGTGGCAAAATTTCCTGCGTGCTTCAATACTTCAAAAGGCACGATAGGCATTCTATCGCATTCGTTATCGATAGATGGCTGTCGTTAAACTTTATCGGAAAACCGACAGGGGGTTTGAAAACAACCGGCTGCTTCATCCGGCCACTAACACGAATCTCCACCCATGCGTATTAGGGCAACGTGGTATGCTATACTTCAAGTAGTAGTATGTAGTAGTAAGTATGCTTCAAGCCTATTCCGGTTACGGGACACCTGTGCCTCTTAGTGGCACAAAAGACACAGTAGTATACACAGTAGACACATTAAATGGTTTCAGAAAATTAAAACGTTAAGTTGGACATCTGTTCTATTTGAAGCTACTGACAGATATACAAATCCAGATATAGTATGAATGAAAATGTTCGTCTGCTCATTATATTACTTGCATAACAATTTCAATAGATATTCTAATAAATTCTGATTCTGTTCTGACCATAAATAGACAGGACATAAAAGGTGACCTTGATTAATGTCGACATCAGTTCCTGATGAACTACATAATCCTAGAGGAGAGAGCCACATTCCGCCTCAATCAAGCGTAACGAAGACAAATTTAAGCTAACCTATCTCGGCGAGCCCGGATTAGGAGAGGGTTGGAAACGTATTCATATAATAATATGTAGTGGAGTTAAAAACATGTATATTGCTCGTGCTTAAACGGTTTTACTGTAATCAACTCTTTTACTAACTAACATCAAAGAAGTTAGATCTCTTTTATCATCACTGAGAATGCAAGTTTTTATCAAATATATTTTATTTGTATCCATATATTCATAAGGACGTTACTGAATTACAATTGAAATTTAACTCCAATACCACAGTTCGTCTACCTAAAAAGGTGGTATTTTACCTTCAAAAGAAAATAAGACTAAACTAGAACAATATGTATACTTATCGCCAAATAAAAAAAGGATATTCCAAGTCGAATTATAAAAGAGGGTAATGAGGTCACAAACATAAGCGAATTTTGAACCCTTTTCCTTTTTAATTCGGTTGGAAAGTAAAGCTACAGTTTGGATGCAACCATATTATTTCTTCCCATTGAAAACTGGTCCACTGGGCCACTCGACAACTGAAGGAGACCTGAGCTATATTCCATCATGCTACTGTAATGCGTATTCGTGAAATTTGATATTATTGATTAGTTAAATGCAACTACTATCCTTTTCAAATATAATCAAAGTCAGAGATGTGAACAATAGATAAGATTTTTTTATTGAAATTGACTGATTTTTAAGGACTTGCCTCAAGAAACTTTTGGGCGAATATGTTGTTGTTACTATACCACTGTAATGTCTTAAATATGGCGTATGGGGTTAGATAAATTGGTATTGATAATATTTTTATTGTATTTTAGGAGGACAAGATTTTTTTATAAAATATTAATGAAGAATTTTGAGAAATATTAGTAATTTCTATATTTTTTATACCAACTTAATCAAAAGATTTTAAGTCGATTAATTAGACATTTGCCTGTTATATTCGCATTTAAGATGTAAAGCGCACTGATACGACTTTGGTAAGCAAAGGCCTTTTTCAAGCAAGAATTTGCCTTAGAAAAAAATCAAGATAATCCATTTCTTGTTGGATCCGGGCGTATTTGACATCAATCACGCCTTATGAAAAGAGAAAATGAGGTCGTGAATGAAGCACCTTTATCCAGAAAATGTCTAGTGTCGCCTAGGAGATTAAAGCTATTACGAAGTTGGAGAGAACTCTTATACAAATAGTACATACCAACTAAATTAGTAACTTGTTTCACAGTCAGTGAACATAAAGCCAAGCAGCGGAAATATGAAAGTAAACAGTAAATTGAGGATATTTTTTTAAATATATTATGTTTATAATAAAAGTGAAATGACTGTGAAGGAAATAAAACATTATAAATTAAGTTCAGTACATATTATATTAAGATGAAAATAAAGCAATATATATGTACTTTAATCTCGAACGTTAAAAAACGGTTATTTCGTTTTTTGTTTTTATTACAGAAGGGGGGAATGAAACTTATATAATTGGAAAAGTAATATGCCATAGTTTTGTAGATTTTTTAAATGAAAATTAATATTCTGAAACTTTAAAATGTTTTGAATTTGTAATCTTTATACATATGGGAGGCCTTTTAACAAGGACATACAAGGCAAGCCGAAATTTAGAAATCTGCAAGTAATCATATACAACCAATGATTATTTATCTATATCAATACTTATACTAATTATGTATCAACTAAAATCTGTACTTTTGAAAAGATTTCTAATATTGGAATATATTTGATTTTAAACTAATATTATCGCGGAATTTATACATTTTTACTATTAACGATTTTTTAAATATTAACGATACTACTAACGATTAAAGATTTCGGCAATCAAAAATAAAATATCGTTAATCCTGAGTAACTGGTACATAGTAAAAATTGTAATATGTTAATCTGAATTTGAAGTACTATGTTTGGTATTATAAGTATATTTTTCTACACAAAAAAAACTTCTTGTGACCATAAGAGCATTAATAACACTATTATTATGATTTATTTTTGAAAGGGCAGTGAAACCATAGAACTATCATATTCGTTTGATAAGAAATTCTCTAATCGTCTGACATTTATCAGCTGACGATGAAGCAGGCGAAGTAACGCAACCTAAATTATAATTTACGCCACAAGGGTTTAGTAGAAAATTTGTAAATTATATACCAGTTAAAATGCTTACTCATCTGATAAACGTGAAGAGTATTAAAATAACCATTAATTTTTCTTTAGTACAAAAAATTTAATGACCAATCGCCCGTCACGATTGTCACGATGCCGGTATGCTATGTACATAGATTCTCGCGTTAAGTGACGATCAATAATTTTAGTATTTATTTTCGATAGAAATCATAACACCTACCATTTTCATAGAACATTTTCATAAGAACAGCTGACTCAAGTGCAAATACGTCTATTACCCTATCGCCAATCATTCTAGCGCCATTTTAATGAGCTTATATCTTTAGAAATATATTTGTAATATCTAAAAATGCACATATCTGTCTGGGCGTTTTCGAATGACAGTGTTACAAGCTTACATACAAATTTATGTGAGTACTTACTTATGTTTGCATAGCCATAATATTTGTTCTGTTAAAGTAATAAAGAATAATGTCCTTGCATATAATGTTCTTGTAATTATTGTGATATATTTATGTAAACAACCATGAGAATCCTAAATAAACATCGAGAGTAAGGAAGCGCTTAGTAATCCGCATAGGTTGACAACAATCTACGTTTATTATAGGTAACAACGTACGCTAGGGACAGTTTAATATGTTATTACTATGCATAACGAACATTTAGGCAATGATAGACTAGAGGCTTCGGTCTGTGGCACAAGAGTCCGAGCTCCGAATCCGTGGCTTGTATCTTTCATTTTTTAAATTGATACCCGTATATGAACTTGTCAGTTACTTGAAAGGCAATAGAAACAAGCACGGAACCCGCATTCTTTGTCAAGTTCTCAAATGGGTATGAAGAGATCAATTCGCACTTGGCCAGCGTTGTCCATTTTGGGTTAATGTTGTTTTTCCGAGAGGAGATAATGTTCAACAATAGAAGAGTGAGTTGATCATAAAATTTAGGCACCTATGTATAGGTATATGCCTAAATTGTACTTGATTCCTAGGTACCGAAGTTTTAAAATTAGTGCCAGTATCCAAGCCATCTAGTAATATCTATTCCACTTAGGAAATAATTTCAAAGTAATTTTCCTAAGGATAAGTTTCTCTTGAAAGTTCTAAACTTTGGTAAGATCGTTAATAACAAATTTATCTGACATTGAACATGTACAGAAGTCACTTTATATTATAAGTGCAACCTATCCATACTGAATAAATTATGTTTTCATATAAGCAATGCTTGTTTATGGGATTAAAAACGTTTTTAACAGACTTCTAAGAAGGAAGATTATAAATTCGACTGAATGTTTTTTTTCTGTGCATCGTCACTGATTTATTGTTTATTGCATGTACTGATTTTGATGTTTTTTTATTCGAAAGGAGGCGTTTTGGGTGGGCGTGTGAGTACTTTAGGTACTAACTTTACACTTAATTTAAGTAAAGTTTTAATTTTAAAATTTCCTTTTATTTCTGTTCTAGTTTTTTGTGCTGCCTAATTTTGCTTACAATTATGTTTATGTCCCACTGTTGGGTATAAACCTCTTCATACATCTGAAGAAGACATGAGCATACTTCACTACGCTACGCTAATGCATAATACGGGTTAGTGGCAAACTCATGCTTTGAAACTGTTACTAAGACATCTAGCAACAATTGGATACCGACGAACAAACATTTAAATATGGCCTTCTAAACATGAAATTTTCCTATTAACGGACACCCATCAAAACATTGCTTCATTTTGTGAAACGTCTACAACCCACACAATTTATAGAGCTATATCTATGGACCTTATTTTGAAAACTTGAAAGAAAACGATGATAATAGGTCATAATAAATCAGGCTATATGCAATAATGTCAATTTCGCATATTAATTTAAGATTTCTTAAACAAGACTCTTATGTTCACAACTGTCACTTGTGGTGTCATGATGCAAATCTGACCTAGTTTTTTCGAGATCTCGAAAATGTCAAAAGGCTTAGACGGAGGCTGCCACTTAACCTCATGTTACACTATGCTAACCCCGCATCAGCGTTTGAAAGTAACCACACGAATTTTAAATAAATCTTAAATAAATAATCCTTTCTACATTCGCTCCACAGCAGCATTCATTGAATTGTGGGTCCAATAAAGACACAAAGATGAGTTCACAAAACCATAGACCCAGAGCATGAATCCAATTCATCATATATGTATGGATCATCATATCATATCATATAGATTCATGATATAGGCCGGGGATCAAATCAGGAAACCTATGTATAGCGTACCAGTATGATGGGTAGCGGTACGCAACACGAATCGACATGTCGTAAAAATATATTCTAATTTACTTCAACGAATGTATATGTGTAGTTAACCATGCCGCATGGGCACGGACTCCCTTTAGATTGTTTAGGTTAGGTTTTTATTTTAATTAGTTTTAAGATTTTCATCATTGTATATATGATAATACTTAGATATAGTTAATGAAAGTCAGATCTATTTGAATTGACTAGAACTGAGTTCAATGAGTAAAAATAGTTTAAAAATACCCAATTGTGAAGATTATGTTCCTGAATTTTATTTAATAGATACAATCATAAATGAAAGGCACACTAAAAATAATTAACGTAAATTGTATAAAAAATACTTATTTAATTATAAGTACTAAATAAAAAAATACTTTTTCCAGGTTAAGTTAGTGCTTAGATAATAGCTATTTTCTAACTAATATATTTAGTACTTCGAAATGGCTTTAAAACTTACTTTATTAGATATTTTCTCATAGCACCGTGGTGGTTATTCTCTAATAGGGATAGTTGGCATAGCTGTGCACGTAACCCAATCCTCTGAGAGCGGCGTCGCGCGCGATCGGCGCGGGCGCAGCCGAGCGAGCGACACCGTCTTCCTACTTCTCAATTTACGACGGGTAAACGGAGATTGACCAAATCATAAACATAGTTAACACCTATTGCACAAGAGCTTTCTAATCGAGATTGTGTTTTGATTAGTTTGTTTGGAATAGGCACTGTGATTACAACTATGTTCTTACTGTAATAACAACAAATAAAATGCAGTTAATGTAGAAAAAAAAAACAATGATGGTCTACAAAAAAGATGTCGGCTTCTCAAATGTGGATATGGGATTCAGGATTCAACTCCCTGATTGTCGCCTGGAATTTTCCAAGTCATGCACATATTAGAAATTAATTATGACTTCGTATAATTGTTAAGCACACCATCATGAGGGACCTGATTTCCTGCAAGATTTTCATAAATTTCTCAAAAGATCTCTGAAGATCAATTTCCACGTGGCCAGCTCTATGAACTATGTCTCAAACCTTGTGGTAGAAGACCTATGCTCAGCAATGAGATGTCAAGGATTTATGATGATATTCAAAATCAAAATTAAAGTGGTCAATGCCTTTTATGGGCATGCATAACTAACTCCGTATAGGGGACCGCCGGAAGTTGTTTACAGTTATGTTGCTATTACTGAGGACTAAGATAAAATAGGACCAAGATAAAATTATGTATAGATAATCTTGAAACCACATATTAATATCGAAACACAAGTATTGTTTCACGCTATGAAACAATCAAGTTCTATCATCATAGGATTTTTATCAATTACCATTAATTAAAATTAAAATTAAACAAAAACGAACTAAATATGTATTTGTGTTTTCTTTAAAAACAGTATTCTAAACATACAATTTTACATAAATTATATACTTAAAATGAGCGTGTAAGGCTTGTTGATCTATTCATATTTTCCTACATAATATAATAATAACATATATATATATGTCGGAGACGTCAATAGTAGTTGCATTGATAAACGAGGCGCACGCGTTATCGGAGATAGATGGCGCTACGACAGAGTCTAGGTGGTGCTGTGCGCGGCGGAGTCGCTTACTGAACGGCAAGCTGCTGTGCGAATAACACGTCTAGGAACTGTCTTTCGTCTCGTTGTTATAATAGTCCTTTAAAATAGTGATTTGTGAATAATAATATCGGTTGAGTGACTTTCATTTCTTTGTTAATTGCCCGTATACCCACATTTTGCCTACAGATAATGTCGGAAGATGAAGATACCCATTCTGATCGGCCACCCTACTCCAACATATATATGTTATACTCATATATATAATCTATCTCATAATGATATAATTTTAACAATGTAATAAATTAATGATAATTATGTTTCCCTATTGTAATAGAAAATATTTGCAAATAGTATAAATTAGCTAATTAGATATATTTTTCTGAGTCTCTTATTTTTTGTAAACATTCATGTTATAAGCAGGTTTACAATGGAAACGAGCATAAAATATCAGTAAATTTTATAAATGGCTCTCGCAAATTAAAATATCATATTTTAACATTATATTTCTACTCCTACGAAGTACGCCTTATATAGGCACTTAAAGTTATAGATCTCTTTCATTTTGAAATCATTAAACTAGATCGCATGTTCTGTCAATATCTAATCCAGTCTAGCAGTGGACTTTAATAATCCTATGGCCAGATAGTATTATTAGGTAATGTAAAAAATGTGTTGTAGGTGTATACAATAAAAAGTATTGTGATGTACTCATTTACAATATATTTAATAATAATAATAATTTCTTTATCACTTACTTTTCTCTTTATTACTTATTTATATAGATATATCTAATCGAAGTCAGTTATTTGGTTATTAGATTAGGTAACCAAATAACTGCTTAGTTACTAAAACTTTCTTAGTTGTATTGGAAATAATCTTCAAAAATTTCGAATGGATAATTTTTTGAATAAATATCAAAATCGATGATCGTATACTAATTTACGTAAGATTGATCAACGACATCGTGCTAAGCAAAAAACTCCAGAAGTTTCATAAAATAAATGACTAGTATAAGAATGTGAATAAATACTACATTATAAGTATACAAAAGTAATGAGTATGGCAAAGAAGGCACCAAAATTGAACTAAAAACGCAATTAGATAATGTAGAAGAATATGTACACATTAATAAGGAAATCAGAAGAGTTAAAGATAAAAGGAGTTGAAGCGGCTTATTTACTACATTAATGATAATTTCTTGCGTCCTCAACTTTCTTTATAACATACCGGGTACATATAACTTAGCAACAGTTATTCTTAAAACTGACATAAAAAATCATAGTCTCGAACTAATGAATTAATTATGACATTATTATGGAAATGAAGCTTATCTCCCGGCGGACGTTTAGAATAAAATGTGACTAAGATGGATCGAGGTGCCATCGCTCTGTAGACGAAGTATGGTTAAATCGTGTGCAGCAAGAATAATACAAGTAAATATTATGTATAAATAAAATTAATTAGTACAGTTTCGTCTGTAATTTCAACCCCAATTAGTCTCACTTACTATTTATTCCATTTATCTTTTACAATACTTAAGTACTTGTTTATAGCAATGAATCTTGTAAGTTGTTGTATTATGAAAAACTTAAAAATATTTTGACGAATACCTGCATGTACCTACGTCATCTATGTATAAGTGGACACTACAGTCCATGGACATTCACGTCAAAACTCAAATTGAAGTCATGCATAACAAAGAAATTTGCATCTCTGTCATGTTTCCAGCAACTACAGTTCTCCAAATAACCAAGATTTACTTTACGGCAGATTAAAAATACGGCGGAGATGTCTCGCGATGACGCTGTGGAACAGTTTAATCGATACTCCCAGTGACAAGAGAGCTGGTTCATATCTGGTGAACATAATTGCAATTGCTATTCAGCGAAGATATATGGACAGGCATCTTGGCACCGTGCCGCATGAGCACGGTCCCTCTGTAGATCGTTCCGATTTTACAATTACTTTTTATCATTGTAAATATCGATTAAATGCAAAAAACCTACAATAAACATTAATTAGAAAAATAAATTAATAGGATAAAAATGAAAAATTTTTGCAATTCGATAGTATTGCAATATAAAATATTAGCATGAATACCCAATGATCATTCACACAAAAAGTGTACGTAATGGCAGCGATATGATATGCGGCGAGGACATACTTTTACATCGTATTCGTACAGTACACGCCGCCCCTGTGTGCGTTGCGGTTGCCGCGGCTCGCTGGGTAAACGGACGGTAATATCGACTAAATACTGATCAACTGCCGGTCTGCCCACCGGCTGAGTGCTACTCATAGCCGAGCTAAGTATTGCAGTTCGATTCCGGGTAAATTTGTTTCCATTGACAAAGAAAAGGAAGTTCTCAATTCATCGGAATCTTTTTAAACCACTTTATTCCTCGTAATATTAAAATAAATCGGCCCATTATTTATAATATCCTATCAACTCTTCTATATTTTCAGTTTATTTTATAGGTTGATGTTAGATTATTCTAAAATAGTCAGTAATTGATATTTATTATTATGAAAACAAAAATCTTTTATTAACTTGTAACTAATAGAAAACACGTGTAACTGAATACACATACATTATTTTTTTCACGTAACGCCCACCGCCATATTAAGACTTTTAACCTAAAGTTGCGCGATAATAATTACTTAAAAAACAATTAAGTAAAGAAAATAAATTAAAAGTTCTTACAATGATAACAATAAAAGCGGCATAATATGTAAATTAAATGGCTGCTATTGTGTCTTGCTAGAACTTTTAAATACGCTCATCAAAATTAATGAGGAAATTAGTAAAAACTAAATGTGTGTTTATCATGTATGGAATAATTCAGAGGTAGCGAGTGAAGCTACATCGAAGTGGGCAATTGTAAAGTGATATGATCAAGTTAAACTATTGGTTAATGTATCGGTGACGGGTAAGCTGAGACATCGTGCGGCTACCTCACCTCACAGATGAATGATACATCGCTTTGGTTACAAGACTCTGTCCACCGCAGTTATTGTTAATAACGACAATTATGTAACAAACTTAAGGTAACACGTCTATTTTAGATAACTACGATTGCACTCCGTCTGTACTTTAATTTTGTGGACGGAATCTATAATAATAATAAAAATTGCAATGTTTATTTTGAAAAAATATTTTGAAATAAAAACATTTAGTAACCTTATTAGACTTTAGTAGTACTTCGTTTATCGTTTCATTATATATATTTGTTATAGTATTATTTAATGGTTCATGTATTACTATCATAGGTAAATTTATTAGAAGTGTTGAGTACGATGAGATTTGTTTAACTGATAGAATGATTACCGCTGCACAAAAATATATTTCTCTCCATATATAAAAGCAGAAAAATTATTCCCCGGCAATACCCTTTACAATGTAATGCTCAATAAATATTTATATTCGTAACTACCTCGTTAATATATTCCTGTTGGTATACGCTTCATAAACTTAGCACATTCTTTATGTAGAGCAGGTACAGTTTCCTAAGAAAAACCAATTAGATATTTCGCTAGCATTTTGTTCAAATAAAAACTTAATTTTTCGTATTCATTTCATTAGTTTCATTGCATTTTATTAATAAGTGATGATTAAGCGCCTTATATTTCTTAATACTAGAAATAATTTTAAATCTAGAAATTTAATTGCAAGCACATATAAAAAAATTTTTTTCAAACCAAAATTAACGTTAGACACTTCCCTAGTACTTGCGTATTTCTATTGTGTCGTATGTCTTAATATGCGTTTTATAACAATTGTTTAATCTCAATAATTTTTATTATACATACCTATTTCTATATTAAATACTGTTATAATATATCGCGTGTTTTACATGAATAACAATTTCGCATTATTGTATTAGCGACGCGACCGCAAAGTCCGCTCAGCTGATACAAAGCGCTCAAGTTACGCGTTGCAGTGAAATCGTTTTACATAAATGGAACTTTAGTCTTTCCGTAGAAAGTTGATTTTATTAATACTATTTAGACACATAATTACGTCTCTATTTAATATAATATAATATAATTATGTATAAATAAATGTAGATAATAATTGTAATGATGTTATACTAGGCATATTGGAGGCTCTTTTCCACGAGAAAGATATCTTAATTATGAAAAACAAAAATGTTAAAGTATTTATTGCTATAACGTAATACAGAAATAAATAATAATAAATGCGAAAGTTTGTTGGTATGGATAGGTGTTTGTTAGGTACTCTTTCACGTAAAAACCACTAATCGGATTTTGATTAAACTTGCAGCAATAAAGTTTGTATATCAAAAATAACATCCACACAACAATTTATAAGAATACTAGCTACTACTAGGAATAATGCTCGCGTCACAAGTTTTGACATAAGTAAACGTAAACTTTTAAACCAATATACATAAGTCCTCATAAAAAATAGAGCTGTGGAAAGAATGTTAGCCGTAGAGGAAAAATGTTAGAAAACGCAAGGATATTTCTTCCATTTACTCTAATATTTTAATGAGTATTATATTTAGGTTAGGTATTTTTTGCCTTACAAATTTCTATGCAGTACATACGAGTATATCAATTACACGGCATAAAAAATAGGCATCCTAGTGCGGAGCCAATCTCCATATTAATACCAGATAATAAGACAACACGTCGTTATTATTTTCGTCAATAACTATTTTAGTGCCTATTTATGTAAGCAGACATACAAAAATCTGAGGATTTAAATCTGTAATAATCAAATTGGCGCTTCATTAAACCTATAATTATTCGATGTTATCTCTACATGTGTGGCTATAACTTCAAAATGTATCTAAACGTTAAAATACCGTAATATTATATTATATACATATGCCTCTTTAGTCTAGAATAATCAGAAATCGAATATAGTCCGCATACTTCACCGGGATCGAATCCGAGACAGACATAAATCTAAATGAGGTTAAATATATGTAGATATAAATAACGCTTTATATACCCTTAGAGCCACAACTGGATTACTTATAATGAATATAATATACATGAAGATTTCTTTACAAACAACCAGAACAGAAATCTTAATTCATAATTTAAATATCTGCCTGTCCGAAAATCAAACCAGCAACTTCTGCGTACAGGACCAATACGATATAATAAATACAGATATTCGTTCTACGTGTGGACGTTTTGATACCATATTTATTTGTATTCGTCTGTTAATCTGTTTATAACACTTCAAAATATTACAATATAAAATAAAATACAACAAACGCTAATGCGAGTACAGATTTTTTGCTCAAAACCTCGTTTTTGCCAATCTGTCATTTAATTTAACACATCCCCATTAAATTTCCTTCCACGTAGCCATTAAAGCGAATGTGTCATTTTCTTAAGCTAGTTAGCGTTATACAGGCGCTACCCATGGCTTAATGTTCGTTTGTGTGAGAGCCTGCCGTTAATTCGCTCATGAATAGTAAAAACCCGTCGCTCGTAGACCATTAATAGTTCGTGTTTTTGCTATCTACACCATGATTACTTCTTGTAAAACGGTTGTTTCTTGCTATTATTCAGTGTTTTACAAAGTGATCGGTCGAATGTATCTAGTTTTTCAATCTGAAGTATCGAATCGCTTTCCACATCATTAGCTGGCCGATGTAGTGGGCCGGCGTCGGCTGGAAAACTGTGTGTTGCATTCCATATACCAATAAATTGATATAAAATTTCATTAGAAGATATTATTTGGTATATTTACTCTTTTATTAACCAACTTGAAGAAGGCTTTGAAGACAATGAACTTTGAAAAATATATGAAAAAACTTTATCCAAGAAATCATAAAACTCAAAAGAAATAACATATATTTTATAAAAAATGGGGAATTGGAAATTGAGACTCCTGCAAATTATTTCGGAAATTATTATTTACGTTAATTGACAAACCTACATAGAAAATCAATAAAGCAGCTCGAACAATATTATATGGCAGCATTTGAAAGTTTCTACTATTTTAAGTATACCTAAAATATATAAACACATTATAGTTAAGGAACATACAGAAAACAGGGATTTTAAAATTGAATATACAATATAAAAGCAGAAAAATTATTCCCCGGCAATACCCTTTACAATGTAATGCTCAATAAATATTTATATTCGTAACTACCTCGTTAATATATTCCTGTTGGTATACGCTTCAGAAACTTAGCACATTCTTTATGTAGAGCATTATAGTTAAGGAACATACAGAAAACAGGGATTTTAAAATTGAATATACAATAGTTTATACGCAGTACATAAATAAGAAATTTAATTTAAGCATATATTTTTGAAACAAAGATCTTTCCATTTAAAAGTGACGATTGCTTTACCTTAATTTGTGTTTGCGTTTTGAATTCAATTTTAATTGCAAGCGTTGCAAAGTTTCCGCACAAACAATAAAACTCTAGGTACCGTAGTTAACTGCTTGCATTACAAAAACACACCTAATTTCGCATGTGAATAGCTCTCGTACCCGAATCCTCGGGAAGCTGCAGTGCAATCTGTAATTAAAGCATTGTTTCGTAACGCCATTTTAATTTTTAATGTTTACTAAAAAGCCCGGGCAGATAGTTATAATTGATAAGGCTCTTCGTTCGCTCAATTATATTAAATGGAGTGAATGTTAGCTGTTTCCCGCTTCAAACAATAACGATAATCAGATGGCAACTCGCGAACAATGACACCGCGCTTTTGCTGTGGTGACCAACATTTAAGCACTAGACCAGGATAGTTAAAATCAGGGCTTGTTTGCGAGGGCATGAGGTGGCAGGCAGTGCCCGCAAAGGAAATTATAAAAATAACAAAAACTTACAATAAAAACTAAAAAAATTATGCATTGAAAAAATATTTGGTAACCTTTGCAAAAAAAAATATTTTTAAAAGTCAATACTAAATCCAAATGAAAAATATGATGGACTAATAACTTTCGATAATTAGCGTACCTCCAAAACAGAAGTGACAAAAAGGCCTGGTTAATATCATAAGGTAATAATGGTATTTTATGCACACATCCATGATTAGGAAAACAAAATATATGTTTTGAACAAGGAACAGCTGTTTAGGAATATTTCGCATTTTTTTGTGTTTTATATCCACATGCTGTTAAGTAGACTCTTGTCTGCCAAATTATTATTTTTGTAGATTTATTACGCCTAACATTTTATGTGAATTATTGTCAAATTGTTTTTGTATACACGTAAATTATGGTCAAGCATGTTATAAACCTTGTCCTCATTAACAATGCAAGCGCTGTCAACCTAAGCTTTTAACCGACTTCTCACGGCGCTGTTATACTGTTAACCCGAGTATAAGCGCTGCACTCGTAATACTTACTTAAAATTAAAAGTTATTGTTTCATGAAACGTGTGAGAATGTTTAATTAGATAAGTGGAATAATAAACGGAACTAAATGCTTTAATTCGATGTATATGATGAGCTTTTCTATGTTTATAAATAAGTACCTCTGCTTTACTAAACTAATCTGTAAAATTATTTTCTTCTTATTTCTACATAAATATGTAAAAATTCTATGACATTCTCCTCTTGCAAAAATTAACCGCGATAGATAGGCAATTACATGAACTTGTATGACTATTGTTTATAATAAAAGAAATGACCAGTTGAAGACGTGATTTAACTAATTTTAAAATGTTCCCGTATGTTTTAATAACTTTATTACACCAAATTTATAACGTAAACAATTTGTGAAAAACAATTTAAAGGGTATGTTGGTACCTAAAATTATTAATAGATTATTGGGAACCCAAACACAAATTAGTTCCAGGCTATTTGCGTCGCGTCCGGGGCTCATCGAAAATTAGTTTCGGACGAGTTTCACGCGTACGCCCTTCCTCCGCGATCATATGCGGAGGCTCGACAGTACTCATTAATGAGTCGAGCTACAGCAAAAAATGTGTTCTCCACACAATACGGCGCATGACTCGCCGCTCTGCGATCAATTATTAATAAAAAGCGGGCCGCTTCATTGAAAGGGCGATTAGCTCAATATTTATATGGAATATTCGGTATCAACGGCGCTTTGTGCTCATAATTCGGTGGGTCATGACGAGGCGCGTTTGACTACGCCGCCGAACGCACAGACCAACTGCTGGAATGCTTTCACAGAAGAGTTACATGGTTCATGTTTATTACATTCCTATAACAATTGCCTACTAATTTTGTGCAAATAATAAGATTAATAATACGCAAAATAGGGTTACGTACCTACTGATTTACATAAACTATGTATATTTATTTCTTATATTTTTCAATGAATGTGAAACAATCTATCTAGCATAAACTATTTATATTCGCATTTTTAGCAAAATTTTCATTTAGGTACGTAAAGCCATGAGCAATTATAGGTAAATCTGTGTATATTCAATTCGGTACCTACCCAAGCTTGGTACGTATACTATTTATTTTGCAACCTTTTTTATGTTTCACTGCTAAACATGATATCCACAACCAGATTTGGCTTAAGGCATACTCCAGCACGTCAATATAGTAAAATATATACAATCATAATCCTTACATATTCACATATTCTGCATACTGGTAAATATTGTGATTAATATTTAAACGAATAAATTAGAGCACAATAAATTAAGTTCCCTTTTGAGGTTTATCAATGATAGGCGAAATGTGGCACTTTGATATAATAAAAGGCGTGAGGCCACCAAGCTCGCACTCATTGTACTCCCGAATTGACTCGCCGACTCTTTCAAAAGAATTCTTTGCCGTGAAAGCAGCTACTATGTCGGCATAAATTTATTTAATCTGATACATTTCCTCATACATCAATCAAGTAAGCTACGCACTAGCTCGTCTGATAGCGAATTATGTACAAATTTATTACTGTTCTTCTAGTTTGAAGTGGTATTTTAGAGAGAAGTAGATTTTTATTATGTTAGAAGTGTTGCATAAGAGTACATACGACTTCATGATATGTGATCGATGCAGCCCAACTATGTCAACGCGATAAAGGAGATCTTATCTGATGTAAATGTAGAGGCGCTGTTCACCCTTGACTAGTGTGGTCATTCCCTCTCTAACCGAAACAAATTGTTTCAAGACGGGATATTAAGGTGGCTATCGGACCTTTCCAGTCAAATACCACTATATCTATAAAATGTACAAATATAAAGGTGTAATATACCTGTATAGGAATATTTATTTTTTTAGCGCTACATTTTACAAAAACGTATATGTTTTTTTTTAAATAAATCCAACTATGTACAATGTGTATATTGCAAATAAAAAAATCTTACGTAATCCTGAGCTAACGTGAATTGTTAGTATCTAATTATGTATCAGCATTAATACGCTTGGAGATATACAGTATCTGAAAAAATAACTTTTCGTAATGCTTGTTTAATTTTTGCATGTAAATAGTAAGTAGTAAATAATGAGAATGCTAGATATGCAAAAAATATAAGAGCAATCGGTTTATCGGCCATTAGCATAACTATTATTTTATTTAGCGCATAGCTAGCGGTGCGTAACTCGAATTTAAATAACATAGCGACAACGTTTCATATAGCCGATATCTGACAGAACGATTTTTCAGTATAGCTGATGGTAATGAAAAGGCCTTTTCACGAGGTTTGGCGCCGAACGGCATGCAAATGTGCCGGTTAATGATGCGCGAAGCCACGCCACATAACTATGCTTAATACACAAAAACAACAATGTTCCATTGTTACCAACTTGTTATGTATAAACTGTTAACAACCAACAGCTAACAGATGCAAATATCGTTAAGTAAACAGATATAATGGTGTAAAAAGAGGAGATATCTAAACCCACACATAACTAAATACTTTCTTTAAATGTTGATTATTAACATTTTGTCGACTGTAGTTTTAGGAAAAAGTCACATTACTCAAATTGGTGCATACAATTTGACCACGAGGCCCTTACACCTATCTATAATAACAGTCTTATCTACAAAGGCATAATAGTACTTATATAAAATTCTCGTAATTTTTTTGCATACTACCTACTATTTTCTTTCTATATCGAGTCATTCGCTCTTTTGGTTTGATACATGATGGTTTTAAAGTATAGTAACAATATCCCTGACCAGTAGTGAGTCTGAGAAACTGCACAGACCGCTCTGATAAAGTATTTATCATATAAAATAATTCGGAATTATTTCACTTATATTATGCGACCAACGTATCGGTTGCAACTAGTATGCTAAATAAACTTGACAATTAGTGTCTTGTCAATTTAAAAAAAGTTAATTATGTTATTAATTTCTTTTCCTACTCGCGAAATAACGAACTCATTCTCGTCACGATTGAGTCATCCAAAAGTGTCGCCGAGGAGAAAGCTCTTCAACCTTGAAAAGGCCGGAGATTACAGCATGAAAGCGCCCCACAATACTCTTTTAATTTGTCATTATGCAGCAATAAAAACATCGTAAATGAGAACGACAAAAAAGTCGTTCAGCCTCACAAAAAGCGCGAGCGGGGGCCAAATTCGCAAATCATCCCGTCGTAATGATGGCCGCTTGAAAAAAATTTAAATATCAAAAGGCCGGACGGGCCACGGTAATGGTTTAAAGTCATTTTTCATTCGAGTCACTCGTGAGTCAGAAATATGAAAACGGTAGCCATCGGCTGCGCGTCCATTATCTCGATTGTCTCGATTAGAATTTTTGGACATGATCCATCTTTTGTAAGGTAGCAAGTAACCCACCTTCTTCAAATGACAGTGCTATAAATTAATGAAACTTCAAATAAGTAGACAAAAACTTTTATTTACAAATAAGAATGAGACATCATAATGATATCATAAAGACAATTAACTGCGATAATCATTTCGTTTTCTTCTTTTTGTTTCTCATTTCTCTGTTGTATGTGTCTACTGGAGGCAGACCGCTGTCAAACTCGCTAGCCGTGTGCATGGAACTCTGCTTGTTCATTATTCTGCCCCCAAATGCTCCAATTTTCACTTTTGGAAACCTTTTAGAAACAAATGAAACGTTTTACCCAAAAGAAATAAAGTAATGTATTTATAACAACGCTGTCATTTGTTTTAAATTATATAAATTTGATTAATATATGTGTAGGCATATAAAGTTATTAAGAAACTCATTTGTGTACAAATTAACAATATGTATAAATCATATATACAATATAAACATACTCTGAAAAACAAAACCTATTTTATGAAGCGCACTCTTACGTATCTAAATATTGCATCGTGAAGCAATCGAGACAGAATTGTAGATTTATATCTTGACCTGTAGATAATATACTGATACTCCAGAAAAATGGGATTATATAAAGGGAGGACTTAGAGACTTGTGGTTTATACCTTATACCTGCATCTAAATTTAAGTGGTGAGAAAACCGACAAGTTATCATTTGTGTCTACGTTTTCTCTAGTAATCTCTATTTTATACTAAATTATGGAAACAAAAATCCAACCTAACTTTATCCCGAAATTTTACTACTTCCTTACGACACACAATATCATAAAACTCACCCTGGCCTTTTCTTCGCTTCCTCGTCACGCAACGTCAGCCTGTTCGTCGGTGTCTCCTTCTTCAAATTGGGATCGGACTTCGCCCTCTTGGCGAGCGCGCCGGGCGTGTCCCGAAGGGCGAATGACTTGGCCGCGTGGCCGAGATGGAGCTGACGCGCATTCAGCCACATTCGGACCTCGCGTGGATACCCCGAGTAGAATCGAACCCACGACGTGTAGGCTATTAAAACATTTTTTTCCACCAAGATATACCAAACCATTGAATAAGTAACACGGATTTGACTTTTTTACTATGTACCGGGTATTCACGATTAACGATTTTTTATTTTTGATTGCTGATATTTCGAACCAGTTGCATGGCACGTGGTCACGGCGGTACTCGGTAATCGTCAGTATCCGGTACATAATAAAAATAACTATAATATTAGTTTAAAATCACAGATTTGACAGTTCAACGAGGAGGTACCACCGCCGTCCTCAAAATCCACGGTGACGCAAATATTATATTTTCGGCTTCATTCAGAAGCAACACGACCATCTTAATCCTCAACTATGGCAACTCATCTGCTTATGACCTCACGTAGAGATTCAGTCCTATTTAAGGGATCATGTCTATGTCCACGAGCTGTAACAACTACGTATTTAACTTCAGACAAACTTTGGTAATCTCCTCACATAAAATAATCCTTGCATAAGCTAACCTCTGGAAGCTCTCGCGAGCCATTCGCGCGAGGAGTGCGCGACGTGCTCAAGGCGCGCCTGCACGGCGATGGCGGCGCGCTGCACGCTGGGCGCGGCGGGCGCGGCCGTCCGCAGCGCCTCCAACGCCCGCGTTTCGTCCGACTGACGTAACCTATGGTATGGTATGGTATAGTACGCAAAAGATAACTGCGCCGCTTTGAAGTATTAGTCCAAGAGCCCCATGCAAATTTCGTCTATCATTACTTCGCGATCGATAACACGTAAATTGTTTCAGAGAGGTGTGTCATGAAGCTTCTTTAACGTCAACCGCGGTTCCGTAGATACACTCTTAATCATTTAACGAGTTATTTTCCTAGACCCAATTGGTCATGAACCAAACCAAACCGAAACAGTAAATTACCCCTATGAAACGTTTTAGTCCAATATTTTTTTTAAAGAGAACTAACTGAGAATTGAAGAACGAAAATCCACTGAAACAGCGAAAGGTGTAACTATTTAAACGTAACTATGTAACTATCAAACGAAAAATCTTATATAAATGAGGTGACATTACCTGATTCGCTTCTGTTCCAAGTGGCGTACGAATTCCGCCTCGCTGGGCAGCAAGAACAACACCGCCGCGCCGACCTGCGCCGCGCGGCCTGTGCGACCCACCCTGTACCAATTTCCATTATCCTTATTCATTTATTTGTAACCCAAGAACTAATTTATTACAGAATTGCATTTTTAATGCAAAAAAGTCAACAAAGGATTATCCAAATGGAATGAAATTAGTGCTAGTGTTTATGTGCGCATGTGCGTGTGTTTTGTGTACATAAAAAGAGGATTCAATTATCTTGTTAGAATACGTTGAAATGCATAATTATAGTAGTATTTATTGATACCAATTCGAACCGACTCTGAGTAACAAAATATTTATAATCGACTAAGATGGCTCTCGTGTCCCCTATGGAAAATAAAAATATAAAGGGAAAATATTGCATTATTATTTTTATAGTATACTTTCCACCTACCTGTGTACGTAGTCTGTGACAGAAGCAGGTGCACAGTACTGCAATACAAGGTCTACTCGAGGCACGTCCAAGCCTCTCGCAGCCACGTCCTAAAACATATACTACTTAGTAACGACTCAAACAATACTTGTTAAATGTAAGAAGGTTACATGTATATTTAAACCGAGGAGATACCATTGCCACACCCAATTGGCGCGTGTACTAAGTATTAGCACAATCACTCATTGACATGACCAGTCACTCCAAATAAGTCGATTTACTATAGCACAAATCCTTCTTGTTCTAAGAAACCAATACCCAGTAGTAAAGAAGAAATTTGCTTATAACGATAATGATATATAATTAAATACATTAAGGTTAAGAAAATTACAAATAGATGCTTTAATATTTTTATGTATAAAGCCTCTGAGTCAGCGATAAAATTACATTATTATAATTAAAAATATATAATACATCATAAATAAGAAATAAAAAAAAATATAAACAAAAGAAATATTTCAAATGTAAAAAATTGTAATAACTGAGAAGTCTATGTTCGCAATTTAATTTGAATACTATTTCCTTAGCTTTAACTTACTGCATTACCATATAATATCCTTCTAAAAATATATTCAATGACAATGATTAACCAATAGACAAAATAGATTAAAAAACACAGTAGAACTTTGGGAGACTAAAATAATTTCAATACCAAATTTGATTTCATTACAGCTTTATTGTAGTTAAGATAGGTTTGAAATTAGTGAGATAATTATGAAGAAATAAAGTGTAGAACAGGAGCTTTGTAACGCGTAATGCGCTCGCTTTGAGCGGTAGCGGCGTCCCGCTGCGGCCGAGATTGGACACGATATAAACTGGCCATTGTGGGATGATTACCTCCGATGTAAAGAACATAAAAAGCAGTAATAGCCTAGAGGTTAAGATGCCGGCCTCTCGAACTGGAGACCGATGTTTGAATCCCTGATACACACAACTCTGATTTTACGAAGTTATGTGCGCATTAGAAATTAATTGACACATGATTTAACGGTGATGTAGATATGAGCAAATAAATATTCCTTCATTAATTAATTCATTTCTTCATTCATTGTTCCAGCGTCCAATCGTACAAATACCAACTTAATCTCGCCCTTTGAAAAACATTTAAACGCTGGAATACATCATCTATAGGAATACATCTAATATAATATTTCATCATAAATATCTCTCCTACAAAACTAATTCTATTACAGATAACCCTCTCACTCTGTCTATAATTGTTAAAGACAACTGAAAATTTAACTCACCGTACAAAATAGCAAGCCCCGCTTTGCCTGCCTGAACTGTTTGAAGACTTCCATCCGTCTCTCGTGAGGCATAGAACCGTGGAGACTGAAGACATCGACGTCCACTGGCACTAAGTCTCCTTCCTCGGGCAACGCGTAATCCATTTCATATTCAGATTCTTCGGACGAATCCGAGGCATCCTTAAAACATCGTTTTATAAAATATCGTATTCTCGACTTTATACGAGTGTTTTTTTTTATTCTACCTAATTCGGTGCGTTTGGGGAAACAGATGAAACCAAATTTTTCGGATGGAAAAAGTTTTGCCCTCGATATTAATTATAACATAAAATATATTTTAATAAAGTTATATGAAGCGCCATTTATTTTACAAATACAACTTTCAGTTGACTCAACTGTTCTGATGCTCGTTTCTTTTTGTTGCTCACTCTTTTAAGATATTTCATTAATAAATATTTTATTTTTGACAATGTACGATTTAGATGGAAACAATTCATTCATTCATTCATTCAATTTCATATTTCCAATAGTTAATGTTTTAAATGAAATAGATTAATTACTTAATTATTGTTAACATAAACATAAGGAGAAAATATAATTGGCGATTATAAAATGCAATTTTTGCGTAAAAAACACTATTTACATAACAAAATTTAACAACAAAATATCAATACTATTCATATGTATCATCACCTACCTCGTTTTTACTTTTTTTCTTTTTCGTTTTCTTTTTGGTCTTATTGTCTTTGCCAGTTAGAACAGTTTCTATCAATTCTGCGTGATAGTCAACCATTTCAAGTGTGGCCATGAACACAATCATTTTGCCTCCTTTCTTGTTTAAAACGCAATGTTCTATAATAACGGAACACAATGTAACCAATCTTAACTTCATCGGCACTATTAGGAATGTTTGGTTAACTGTTGCTGGCAGCACTAATTCATCTTCTTTAATTGCTGCTTGAACTGCTTCCACAAATATATTTTCAGTGTTTAACACAGGTTTATCTTCTTTTATATCATCCTTTACTGACTTTTTCGCTTCCAACCCTTTTTGAACTTTAAAATATTCATAATCAGAATCACTATCACTATCGTCATATTCCTGTTTTAAATTTTGCAATTTACTATCTTTATCGTTAGTGAGCAACTTATCAGCACTATTGCCAAACAAGTCTCCATGAACAGAGCCATTGAAAGCTTTAAGACCTGTCAAGTAAGATATTTTGTTAGTAACACAATCCTCTGATTTTACCCAAATTCCCAGGTAGTCTATGTATTTTTTCTACTTTAAATTTATCCAACAAATCAATGAAAAAAAAATATAAATAAAATGCAAACCTCTCTTAGAATTTACATCATCAGTAAACTTATGTTTATCATTGCTAATTTTCGAATCTTCCATTATAACCTCGACTCCTTTTTTACCTTCAGTTCCATCTTTAGCTTTAACTTTGCCTTCTTCAGTTCCATCTTTAGCTTTAACTTTACCTTTTAATTTATCAGTACTACTGGTAAATAGATCTTCGTGAATAGAGCCATTAAAAGCTTTTAGACCTGTTAAGGAGGAAATGTTACTAACTAAACAATTACTTAATATCAAACTTTGTTACGAGTCCATTTTTAAAACTTTTTATCATCAATATCTTTTTACTAAAAACAAACCTCTCTTAAAATCCACGTTACCATCAAACTCATCTTGATGATTTGTAACTTTCGGTTCTTCTCCAATATCTTCCACTTTTTGTTTACCTTCATCCTTTGTTTTAACTTTATCTATTTTATCTTTTTCTTCAGCCACCTGTCCCATAGACTTCCCTTTATCTCTCGTACCCAAAGAATCAGCTACAACTGCTTTTCCCTCAGCAGTATCTACAAATACCGGTTCCTTCATAGTAATCCCAGCCAAATTTTCGACCGCCTACATAAAAACGAAAAAAAATATTAGAAACACCGAAGAATACTTCTAATACATAACCTAACCTAACCTAACATTATATGAAACAAAATTTCATACCTTGGTAAGAGTAGCTGATAGTAAAATAGTTTGCCTCTCCTTGGAAAGGAGTACTTCTGTCAATTGATGTTTATTACTTGTATCGTCATCATTAATTTCTGAATTCTGTTTGTCTTCTTCATTAGTTTTTTTTGGTATTGTTTGTTTTACAAGAGCCATAGGATCATATGTTGCGGCTCTTTTATGGTCCTCAATGACTTTTACTATAGCTGCTACATCTTTTTCATAACCCATATCCAACAAACGATCTGCTTCATCAAGTACCAAAATACTACAAGAATATAATTTCAAATGTTATTTATATTACAAATAGAAATTAGTTAAAAGAAAATAATAGACTTACCCTGTTTTGGCGAAATTTAACGAATGTGTGTGTCGTAGATGATCATTTATCCTACCAGGTGTCCCAACTAATACACTGAGACCTTTTCTTAATCTTGCTTTTTCAGCTTTTCTTTTCTGTCCACCACTGAGTAATCCAGGTACGATCCAAATAAACGGCTAAAAATACATTTAATTAAATACTTTATACTAGTATCATAGATTACCATTACAAAACTATTAAAAGTAATATTAAAATTAAAAGTATTGAAGATTTCAAGTAATAGTTTTTTATCTATTGAACTCCACTTAATATTCTGTAAACTTAACTTATTATTCCATACAAAAAATTGAGATTTTATAAAGTTTATGTATTTTACCTTAGTTAGTTTGACAAATAGTTCATATGTTTGGACAGCTAGTTCCCTAGTGGGTACTACAACTACAACCCGAATGCCATCATGCCTATTCACTTTGGGCCTAATAGCCTGAAGAGCTTCGATAGCTGGAAGAGCATAGGCCAAAGTTTTACCAGAACCTGTTTGTGACCTGTACAACAAAAAATAAACAGAAGATGATCTTTCCAAATAAACCGATGTATCAACTAGGGATAAAAAAATTAAGATTAAAATCATGTTAAACTAAATCACTGAAGTAAAAAACAATTTTTTTTTTATAATGAAAGAGTAAGAAACGGGCATGCAGGCCACCTGATGTTAAGTGGTCACTGCAGCCCATGGA
>DWON01001315.1:0-25054 GCA_018251015.1 Phocides pigmalion okeechobee
GGATTTCCCCAACACATTAAATCTAATATTTTTCCATTTTTTATTTGTTTAGAAAGAGTAACCAACAAACAAAAAGGTAGGAGACCTATGGTTCGCCCGGGGAGGTACCATTGCCGAGCTCATAAACCGCCGTAAAGCATTACTTGTGTTTCTTGTACTTACTCAGATAGAATTTCAGTTGTGTGGTTGTACATGGATGTCTATGAAGTGCAACTATTTAACATTAGTTTGTTTGCATGCTCGTTTGGTACTCTTTATTTGTCTCATCAATCAAGTCATTGAACCTGGACGTCCACACTCATTGTTATGTTAATCAGTTATAAAGACTAACTTTGTGAACTGGTTTTCTGTTATGAAAGTCAAAGTAATAGAAAAAATATTCTTTTGTAAAAAATGAGTTCGATGAAATATCGATACAAAGACTTTCTTTCAGCCATCCAGCAGTACAAAGGGTTAACTTTTTTTACAATTCCATTTTATTTCGAATCAATTTAGATAGTTCGTTTCGTTCGTCACTTTTTCTTTTTCGTCTCGCTATCAGATGAAATCTCAACTGGTTCCAGTGGGCGCCTCGTCGGCGGAATTACGAGAAATTTAATATAAAACTATGGGACAGAGCCGCCATATTTCAGACCCCGAGTGAGGGACGCATCTGTGACGAACTTCTCGTTCGGTTATATTTTTTAAAACTGGAAAATTTTCCCCGAACTCGCTTCGTGAAGTTTGTGCAAAAACTCGTATTAACAGTGAAATATTACTATCGGCGTTTGACAGCGGAAAGTTTTGAATTTAATGCCATTCCATCGGAATATTATTACCGATTACCGCAGTTTAATGTTAATAAGTTCGACCGTTATTATATCTGCAAAATTAAGATATATCGTTAGTACTAGGAGATCATGTTTACGAGTAGCGGTACAAAAATACTATACGTATATAATATGCTATATGTGTACAGTTCGACATGGTACCATCGCCACACTAATATGTTTAAGGTAAAAGTATGAATTTATTTTGACAACAATATCGAATATCTTGTCTTATTCTGAAAATTAGCTCTGTACCATTCCTTTCGGTATATAAATTATTAACTTTCAAACAGCTAAACAGTATTACATTTTTTTATGTGAGAAGAGTAGCAAACGAGCATGCAAACCGCTTGATGTTAAGTAGTCGCAGCTCATAGACATTCACGTACAACCACGAACACGACAGGAATCCTATCTGAGGTCGAACATAGATACGTTGCTACTCCTGAGGACTAAAATGATCGCCTCGCTTCAAAGTGTAGCCGGCCACCGCGTCTCTCCAACCGAAACACAAATAATTTTTACGGTGGACTATAACGGCGGCGGTGATATCCCCCGGGTCGAACTGTAGTTCTACCACCTGTAAAACGTACGAATATATTAATATATGAGCGATATCTATCCGTCGATCCTGCAAGGAACTGCATCTTGCGATTATTAACGCATAGCCAAGTTTTGAGGCCAAACAGCCTCTTGTAAGAAAGGCTTTTATCAATTGATATATTTAAAAAATAGGTAACGAAAACTAAAATAGAAATTAATATCATCATAAAATTTATATATTTTATTATGTTACGTGTACTCCCTATTAACAATATTTAATTTCCGATTTCCATATTTCGATCCAGTTCCATGGCTGGAGGTCACGGCTAAACTACGGTGACGGGGGAGAGCACCTATCAGCCGTTTCCCCCAGCTATCACAATTTAGCCGTGACCACGTGTCATGCAACTGAATCGAACATCGACAATTAAATATCGTTAATCATGAGTACCCAATCTATAATAAAAATAAATAATTAAAGTATAAAATTTGCTTCTAAGTTATGGATTCTGTTCAAACGTTTTCAATTAGAATCAATAGCAAAAAGAAGATAGGAACGTTTCTCGGGCCAAAAACACAGGTCAAAATAAATGGTAGATTAAGAAAGAAAAATATTTTGGACCTTATACAATTATTCTATGAAATTAGTTAACGGGAATGTAGTTAAGCGGATTATAAGTGTTAACTTATGTGAAAAGAGTTTACAAACTGTTTGCAAGGTGTTCAAATCTATACGATTCAAACGGGAAGGTACCCATTCCCATTTGAAGCTCACTTGTGTTTCGGTGGATAAGTGTGGTTGCCGGCTCACTAACGAACGAACGGAGCACCTTCTGAAGTAGCAATGCTTCAACATCAACAAAGTAATTGACTTCAAGTAGGAATTTATTGTTTATGGAGTTGGTCACAGATGTCCATGGGCGGCAGTGACAAATTAGCATCAGGAGGATTGCATGTTTGTTTGCTACTGCCATTTTATATAAAAAAAATATTTTTAGAACACAGATGAATTGCTGCCTTAAAATCGAAAAATTATAGGACATATTATCATAGGAGACAAACATTATACGTTATAGAAAGATGTTGAATAACTTCAACTCTGTAAAGTTGAAAAAATAATGACATTGCAAAATAGCGCTAATTTTCAAGCCAAAAATAAGGTAAAAGCGCAGTTCTTAACTTCCGCAAAGTGAACCGGAAAACCTTCAAAGCTGCCAACCGTAACCGGAAGCTACTCCACTAATTAATACGTAGTTTTAATTACTTAAATTGCGTTCAAATCTCGGACGGAGCATGGAGCTAAAGGGGAGATGAAACTATTGTAATTACGTACAGTTTAAGAGATGGCAGTTAGAAGAAGTCGATTAGTGATGTGTCGCACTGACGGGGATAGACAGTGTTAACAAAGCTGTAGCTAGCTTGAATTACAGTTTGACTCTTATAATTACCATGCTTTATATTAACTTGACCAATATGTAATGTATGCCCTGTATGTCAGGTAACGGAATCTTCAAGCTCAATTTTTACACAGTATTTTTAAGTAACATGATCACGGATTTTCTATATTGCATTACGTAACGGGTACTCACGAATAACGCTTTATATTTGCATATATTTGGAACCAATCTGGATCGTAGTCACGACTTAACTGCGGTAACGTGGAGAAACTTTTGATAGATCCTAGAAGTTAATCTACCTATACATCTAATTCGTTTTATTTATAAAAAGTAAAGTCACAAATAAAGTAAAATTTTATGTGTAACAGTTAGTGTAAGTGTCAAGACATGGGACGCAAAATAGAAGAGCTGCTGGAAAGATCTCGGCATAGCTATGAATTATATATTTATTTGTATATGGTATGTTTCAACTGGAGTGTCCCACGGCGCCAATAAGCTAGCCTCATCTTTCAATTAGAGAAGTACGATCGCCAGATACATAAAGACGCGAGGAGACCATATTAGTCCTCTAGTATAACAATGCGTCTACGTACGACAGACAGAACAGGCTTCAGTCCTGTACAATGTGTTTTCAGCCTCAACCCTAGCCAACTGGGCGTTCGTAGCCGATGTGCTAATTTTACATTGTACCCTTGACGTTCATTAAGTGTATGTAAATAAAAATTTTTAATTTGAAAATTTATGGTTGGACACTGGGCTGCAGCGGTTACTTAACATTAAGTGGCCTGCATGCTTATTTACTAATATTCTAACCAAATATAAATCTTTTATAAAATATTTGAAGCATATACAAATACTACAAATACACTTTGTATTGCAGAATCATTTGTTACTTCAACTAATTAAAAAAATGGATCGTACCGGATCGGAAAGTTTTTGCTCCAACAACGAAAAAACGTATATACCATGCCTATTTCTACTACACATTTTGACTAAAACTAGTCAGTTGTACAATTGTTACGTTACTTAAATTTATTAACAAAAATGGATCATACAGGATCTGAGTACATCCGCTCCAACTACGAAAAGACGTATTTACCACGCATACGCTCCAAGTTGTGATTAATGTACGACGCATATTCCTCTTCTAAGGTCTGACTAAAACTAGTCACCAATACAACAATTGCCTAATTCACTTTGGACCCGCGACTAAAATATTCACGCCATTTGTCATTGTCCCCCGTCGTACCCCCCTCCCCAGCACTCGACGACTAATTGGGAATCAGTCGGGTTATCGGCAATATTGACATATTACAAGTATATTTCAATATCAATCAACTGGCATGACGACGTGACGAATGCGTTTTTAAATTGCGATATGAAACTGTGTGACGTTTCAAAATTAATTCGAGTACACACAGCTGTTGTGGGGAATATTGTTTTGTTTTTATTTGATCTGCTTTTGTTTTTCAGTATATTATGTAATCTTTTTTTATGTATGAAGAGTAGCAAACGAGCATGCAAACCACCTGATGGTAAGTAGTCACAGCCCATGGACATCCATGTACAATCACAAATAAGACTAAAATCCTATCTGAGCTCGAACATGAATGCGTTGCTATCTCTGGGGACTCAGATGGTCGTCTCTCTTCAAAGTGTAGCCGGCAACCGCATCTCCAACCGAAACACAAATAATGCTTTACGGCGGACTATGAGAGTGGCGGTGGTACTTTCCCGGTCGAACTATAGTTCTCCCACTTTTAAACACATGAGAATTGAAATGATCGGTAAAGCGTAGCTGGCAAACGCATCTCTTCAACCGAATAAGGGTTGTCACGTCACACCTTTTCGGTCGACGCATAGTTCTACTGACTGAAAGTTAGGTACTCCAAAGACGTAAGTCTATTTATCAGTGATAAATAGACTTACATATTATGTTACACAATTATTTTAATCTTCATTTTTCGTTGAAATAAATCTTAAATATTCCTTTAAAAAAATCTTTGATATCCAAATTACACCAATCTATACGGTTTTTCTATTACACAAATGTCACATTTTTTATTGATTACACCTCACTTTTGTTTACTCCTTCGATTTGTTTATACCGACTATATTAAACGTAACGTCAATGCTGAATTTTCCTTCCTCATGAGTAATACATTAAGTATTAAATATAGCCAACGAAACTCAACAAGTGTCTACAAATATTGTTTTTTTATTTGAAACAAAAGAGTGAATACATTTGTTTCCAAATAAATGTTTTTGACAGTCACTACCTATAAAATCGTTTTATCGGTCACTTCTTTAAAAAATGCCATCAAGACGATGCCAACACGACCAGCAATAGTGTATTGTTGTGACGGTGTAAGAGCAACGTAACGGTATCGTCATCGAAGCTATATTTAAGAAACTCTAAATCTTCCGATATGTCAGCGTCATAGACTATGACAGTGTTGTTTATGGCGCCTGCAATATTTGTAATTCTTCTTTGAAATCTGTCTTTTGTTTACCGGAATTGTACTGGAGTCCGTCCGTCGTCTCCATTTCAAATCCATGCAGTGATTTCTTTCTTTATATCGGCTATTAATAGAATATTATTGTAGAAACCAATTTTATGTTTCACTGTTCGGGTGGGCTAGCCGTCTAACGAGGTTTACCACGATTCGTTGTTTGGAAAATGAATGAACGAAAACACATTTTTTTGTAAATCCAGAACAAGAACATATCGTATTACAGTACGAAAACTTCAGTCTGCAAATTCCAATAGCACTTTACTGGTTTATTTTTACGTATTAGCAATGCCTAACTGTATAAAAGTAATTGACTCTTAGACATATTTTGTAGGCGTGTCGAGATTTTTTCCGCCAGCTTTTTTTCGATCAATCTTAGCCAAATGAGCGCTTGAAGCTTATGAAATGATGATTTTACATTGTAACTTTGATATTTATTGAGAGTATGTAAATATTTTGAAATGAAGTAAATTAAATATTAGAATTAGAATTTTTAAATTTTAAACCTTTGTTACAAATAATATTATAAGTTGTTAGAACGACAAGTGGTAGAACAATAGTTCCACCTCGGTCGATATAGGTACCACCGCTTCCTTTAGAATCCGCTGTAAAGCAACTCTGCGCTTCAATAAGAGATGTGTGGTTGCCAGCTACACGAAGTAGCAATACATTTGCGAACGAGCTTAGATGCGACTTTAATTTTGTTTTAGGTTTGATGTAGATGTCCATGGGCCACTATGGATCTAACATCAAATAGTCCGCAGGCTCGTATGCTACTTACTCTCACATAAGATTACTTTGAATTGAACATTAATTTCCAAGATATATATTAAATTTAAATTCGTGTATTAAATTAATAGTTAAACAAATTAACGACATCCAGACGTTTTCCGTATGGGAAGGCGTAAAGAATTTTACACTTTCCACCTAATTTCAAACAATTCACACAGGTATTTTTGAAGACGTATCGTTCAAATATTTAGAGATATTTGTAAACGACCTACTTTCCAATGTTATTCATAGGACTATTTCACTCAGGTAATATATTGTTTGCATACTTCTCAACCTCAACCATACAGTGAGTACGCAATGAATTCCAGTATTTCAGGAGCTCAATGTATTTTTAATGTTCGTTGCCGCTCGCTATTCACTTACAGCGCGAGTACATTATGACGTATTTTTTGCTTTCGTTAAATGTAGATTTTTTAATCACAATCTACTACAATTACGTGCGGATGTTTGTGTGTAAATGTAAACTTTCTATCTATATACACATTTACTCTACTTACTTAGTAGATATAGGTTTTTTAACTGTTTTTGTAAATTATTAGTCCCACGTCTGACCGACTCTGGCGAAAGATGGTTGTTCTATATGTCGTGCAGAGAATTGCGATCTTTATTCAACGCAGGAATGCGGATTATCTGTATTATTCCCTATATCATGATTTCATTATATTTAAAAAAAAATGCAAACAGGGCTCTCTTTCAAAACGTGCGATACATTGGTGATTTCCCTGGTAGTAACAGTGTACATAGGCGACGATGACTACTTTCTATTAGATGGCTCATGTACCTTTTCGATAGGATAATCAATAAAAAACTTAAAATGTTCAATGTTTTATGTAGATTAATTAATATATAAATAAACGTATCATATCTATTACTAACTCAAACTTCATTGGAATTACTAAACCATTGAGTATTTTTCTGATAAACATACAGTTTAAATTTAATTGTCTTTGTAAACAAGAATTCACACTTGATACTCTTTGTACTGCTAGTATATTATTTAATTTAAGTGCTTATCGAAGGTGACGTAATCTTCATGATATACGTAATTTGCAAGCCCCATGGCACTAATTTCTGCTGTTGTTCCTAATTAATATTATAAATTTGAAAGTTTATGAACATGGATGGATTTTTGTTAGTTTTTCATACAATCAGTTTTATATTTTATTTATTTTAGTATATTCACAGTGTAGCGGTTAAGACGAAGCAGACCTATGTTTATTAGTCTGTTATTTATTATCCGACATATTAAATTTACTATATCTATCTTTAAATCTTTCGTAATCATCATTTTGAATGTGTGAAATTTTAAAAGAGTTCATCATAAGTTTATAACTTTATTTTCCTTTTAAAGAAATCTGACCATCTTTTTTGTCAGATACCGAATTTGAACACAAATTGCGACTCAAATAGATATATTACTAAAGCACGAAATCAATAATTCAGAATAATTATTACATTCGTTGATACATTGTCTTAGGCTGTATCTTGGCTTATCTATATTTTAGGTTATAAAGTATCTTAATGCCATGCCATGCCATACTGACATATTCTAGCATCTATTTATTGTTTTTGAGTGGCTATGACCTAATTATAGTCTAGGCCGTGAATATTTTATGGCTTGTTGGTACTTACTTAAAAATCATTGCCCATTAATATTGTTTTACATTTTATTAATAGTTATATAAAATTTCGACATAAATTCTTATGAGATTGTCGTCAATTAAAATATTTACCTAAGGTAGAATTCACTTAGTCAACTTATAAATCTCTTGGCTAACATTTTAACTGTAGTTTACCCAAATCTAACAAACATCAAGATGTGTGTATCTAATCGGCTTCATATTTGGCACCAGATCAAAATTTTAACTTTTAGAATACCTGCCACAATATCTGCATCGATCACTTAAAACTTCTGTTTCGTAGAAAATAAAAGATGAGTTTAATAAAATAAATTTAGTACAAACAAATTATTAGTTGTCAGTAGGTTTTAATTTGGACCACGTCCCGAATTTACCTAATGTACTTGCATCTTATCTTTCATCATCAACTCATTACCGTCCCGTTGCTGGACGTGTTTTCTCTTAGACTAAGAACTAGATCATAGTTCGCCCTGCTGGTCAATCGCAGATTGGTTGCCTACAAACAACTCATAACTTCGTAGAAAACTCTCATGCAATTAGATTTCTTCACAATGTTTTCCGTCGTCGTTAAAGAAAATGATATTTTTATACGCACATAACTTCGGAAAATAGAGGTGCGTGCGTACGTGCCTGGAATTTGAACTCCGAACTCCCCCTGTGTGAGACCGAAATCAAACCATTAGTACTCGCACACCACATCATAAAATTACCGTCATGTAAAATAATGAACTCGCGTCTTATCTTTCTTCCGTGCAATTTTTTTACATCCTTTAAGAAAGGTTGCATTTCTTATTTATGCCCCAAAATCTAACTTATTCTTCTTATTTTATGAAAAAAAATATATATTTAAGACTCATAAATACTACAATACGACAATAGAAATAATCATGGGTTACACGCTTATATACATTCTTCTTGTGCGTTACACTCTTGACATAGCGGTCGTGGTCATCGTATATATGTACATATGTACACAAGCGAGAGGATTTTATTATTCGATTCCTTCCTTTAACGAGGGCCATTGCAGAATAACATATTGTATCCGTCACTTATAAACTACCAAATTATAATTACTAATTATTTAGATAGGCGTTTGAGTTTTGTCTGTTTTGCGTATATTTCGAGGCGATGTTACTTAATGTTTGTACATTTTTTAATCCTCGGACACCCATTACAAAGGTATAGCTACGCCCATGTAAACAATTAGGTAACTATTAACCTCATACACTACAAAAAGAAGTTTGATAAAAAAGACAAGACCTTCACAAAATTATTCATTATTTTTAAGTCTCACGGTACAAGTAATAATAGAAAAAGCTCCATTACGTACCTAACCAGCGTCCGATCCCAAACACAGTGTCATTCGTGAGATAACAAGCATAACAATGAGTCAGTGATGATCAGTTGTAACTGCTCAATAAACACTATTACGAAGATTTACGTTATAGCTTTTCTTACAAGATTTATCTTTTATAAAACATCGATGTTGAGCTCCATACTTCGTTTAAACAATTTTTATAAAACATTACTTTCATTACTTTTTAACCAATAACATCTTTTAATATTATAAATCAGATAAATCGAAATTTGAATCTTAATTCAAACTCAAATTTCTATCGTATGTCAAAATTGATTTATTTGATGATATCATTCACACATATTCGTGAAATTCGTATTTATTAGCGAACGCAAGTCATAAATAATTAGAATGGTTAATTTAGCGAAACAATATTGACAAAGTAATTATACCGAAATTATGCCTGGTATTGTCTAAATATAGGTAATTGAACGCTCTGTTTCTTTTGAATTTAATAAGGCAAATATACCACTGGGAGGCTACATTTCAGTTGTTTATAATACAGATTTCTCGCCTAGTTTAGGCAATCGATGACTCGTCCCTGGATTTAATGTAATACTATAATTATTCCGTAGTTTTTCAAAAAAGTTCTACACTCAGTAAGTACATATAATTTTGGATACAAATACAAAGGTGGGAAAACTATAGTTCGACCGGGAAGGTTCCACCGCCACCTTCATAATCCGTCATAAAGCATTACTTGCGTTTCGGTTGGAGAGGTGCCCCTGCCGGCTATACTTTGAAGCAAGGCGATAATCTTAGTCTTCAGGAGTAGCAACGCATCTATGCGTATACTGCTCTTCGCAAAAAAAACAAACAAATGGAAGCATGATAGTGACTCGAAAGCGGAAACCGGGTCAGTTAATTTAATCACAAGCAAGAAAATAAAAAAGCAAGCATTTCTGTAACGCGGTGAAATGGAGCAAAGTATAAAATGCTGTGGAATGAATGCCCGCAACCAAAATGTTAGCGCGACATTTCGGTCAGTTCGTCGGTTACGTTATGGCCGCCATTATGGATAACAAATACTATAGTAAAGATGTATAACAAACATTTTTTTGTTAAAGCTAATGTGTCACAGGGTGTTATAATGATGCCTTGAGTTTTATGAGGACATAAATTAATATATTTGGGTTCGCTTCGACTTCCCGTGCTTCGATATACTGCGATTGGGTACAGTATAGTAAAGATTAACTGATATTTTTGAATGTTCTCGTAGACCTATGCATATAAAAATGCATGACGAATTATTTCAGTATAAAAATAAAAATATTTTTATTGAAAGAATTATTTTTGAAAGTCAATTGATTACCGCCGGCTCGTTGCATGTTTTGAATAGTCTGCGATAGGAACTCCAAGAAATCAAAAATGTTCAAAGTTATTTTTATTGTAAAAATTCAAATTTTGTCGGTCACATATCCGAATCAACCATTAAAAGCAGAATAAAAATATCTTTCTAACAGTGTATAACACCTATTTATCAGTTTTAAAATTACAGAGCAATTATACAAGAACTGATTTTGAAAACTTTAAATGGCTCTCCTGTAAAATTAGGTCTATTCGCGTTGTGGCCCTTTTGTTTTGAAGTAGCGACATGTCCTATCTTTATTGTGTCATTTACAAATAATGATTCAGTGAAGGAATTGGAGCTGAAGTTATTTCATATCATACGTTTCTACTATTTAGGAAGTCATTGATTTATGATATTTTTTTACACAGCGTTTGTTTAATGTTCAATTTAAACTTCTTTTCTGAGAGATTTATTATGTTATCTAGTTAGTCTATTTTATTGCCTGTTTGTTTCAAATGTTGAAATATTTCTAACTCTATAACTATGATAACTTTAATATACTTTTGAGAACACGCACATTGATTACATTTTAACACTTTGTCTGTGGCGCTCAAATATTACATCGAGTTGCGGGAGGTGGCACTAAGCTGGAGCTCTGTTCTCTAGACTGGAGTTGCGCCGACATTTCACACAAATATTGTTTTTGTAGCATGAGTGTAGCATCTACGAATACACAAAGATAATATCCGCCTTCAGTGTTGTAGCACCGACGTAACCACAGCCCTTGTGCTCGCCCGTAATCCATACATATTTGTACGGATTACGGGATTGTATCCAGGTGCGTACAAACCGCAAGCATGCTTTATTTATTTATTTATTTATTAGAACCACCAACAGAATTACATGGAATACATGAAATGGTGTGAAAATAGTCGAAGGTATCGAAATACACGTAATTCCACTTACAGGTAGTCACAGCATGCATATACGTATGTGAGTACAATAACAAGTGTTGCACCAAATAATACACAGCAATGATGTACGCTGCAAGGAACGTGTTATATAACGCTGTATAACGTTCTATATAGATCCCTGTTGAAATCTTTGCTCTTCTTCGTCACATCAGATTTTAACACATCATGACATCGGATTGATCGTGTTAGAGCAGTAGAAAAATAAATATCATTTGAAATATTTGAAAAATCAACAGAAAACCTATTATTTTTCTCGAACATTTTCTAAACAATGCTTTGTTTCTTTTCAGGTATAGCTCTACGTCCATTCGGCCTTTCGCTAATATATCTGTTGCTATATTTAATAGCTCCATTCCCACATGTACCAGACTCAAAAACTTTTAGAGGTAAGTACATTGTACGTTTCTTACGATTACGTTATTTAATGCACAAATAATGTACGTATCTCTATGCATGCACACATTTCCCGATAAACCGCTAAGTTATCTTATCACTGTTTGACTGATAATGTTTTGATTATGGTTTCAGCAAAATTTTAAAAATGACACATTTTGACACATGACTATATTTGCAAATGAAGAATTTGTCTAGGCCGATGTATTGTAAACAAAACACGAACACGTGAATTTGTCGGAATTAAGATATAGTAATTTATGCAAATATATCAGATTTGAATTCCGTTGAATAAAGGTTCAAGGCAACGTCAATACAAACGAATTCTTTTTCATGACATTTTTAACAAAATTATATATATTAGTGATATTCTATTAGAACGACGATGCCTGGTAGCGAATCCATCAGCCGTATCAATCTGTCTGATATTACATATACGGATGTCACACTTGATATTGTAACCTGTTTAACTGGATTCTGTATATAATCTTAGTATATTTTGTGTAATAGAAACTGAAAACTAAAACTCCATATTAAGTAGTTCCTACCTACAATAGATAGGTAATTGACTCTAAATAGGACAGAGTCCTAAATGTGGCAAATGAAAATATCTGTGGAAAACATAAAATTTGTACATAATCTTTCCGATTAACTAACTGTTGCCACCGCCACAACTATTTCAGACTTGAAGCAATTCTTGAGTCTTAGCTGGTTTGTTTGGTCGTCGGCTAACTTACATTTTATGCGACCATCCGAATACTGGGCGTACTATTCTGCAATCGACGTTAGATGAAACTTTTATTCTATATGGAGTTGGCTACAGATACTCATGTAAGGCAGTGATTACTTACAATCAGATGGACTGTATACTTGGTTTCATATTAGTTTCTGTAGTGCCATGGCCTTCTAACTGTAACACATCTTCACATACAGTACTTTATATTGCGGTTATAAAGCTGAAATGGTTGTGGAGGTTGTGGTTTAGACTGTAATGAAACTGCGAGGATGTCTATTACCTTCAAAAAACTTGAGAAATTCATGTGAATTTTGCAGGATGGCGTGGAAAATATCTTCTCCTAGTTCTAATAGTGTCAGTTATACTTTTATTGGTCCACGCGGCATGGCACAGCGTATTAGCAGGTTTTGCCCCCTATGGGTCATTACTAGAGGATTATCCTATTATACAGCAGATAGGGTACAACCTCGGACTAGTATCTTATGCTGGGATAGACCCATTTATGGCCGTGCAATATCTAGCACCAGAGGTGAGTCTTTTTACTTTATCTTTAAAGTATAAACTTAGTATACGTTTGGCAAATTGATGAATGGCGTAAGATAATAATATATAGTGCAGTCTTGCATCGTGACCTATATTTCCTGTATTTGAGAGTATATTCTCAGGTTGGTCGCATATAAATTATAGCGATAAAATCAATTGATGGGTTTGGAAACAAGTTCATTTATAATTTGGTTATTGTTTTAAAATGACTGTTTTACTTGTAAAATCGTTATTGATTTTCATTTACTAAAGATGATTTTTTCAGATAATAATGACGAGTATATCGTTAACGATATTTTTAGTACTTCGAAAATTATTAATTGGATCGCCTGAAGATGACGTCCAGAGGAAGGATTCTAAACATCAACGATATCCAATGTTGACAAGTGCAGGTAATTACGTAGAATAGAATAGAACAGAATAGAACATACTGTATTGAATACCATGAAATAGAAGACTAACATTTACAAATTTCATAACATTACATACATCTTTAAATAGTATAATATTATGTTTTAAATATAATTGTTGTTGCGGTACGTGTATGTCACCTATTTTTAAATAGTCATTAGTATCTATTAATTGAAATACTAATAAATACACAAAATTCATATTTTTAATGTCGTGATACTTTCTACCTGTGTAGGTAACCTACTGCAATTGCAGATTTTTTTGTTTATTTATATATTTTTTAAAATACTGGTTAATATTTATTGATAAAGTTTGACATCGATACAGTGACTCATTGTCACAAAATCGAATTAACTAAAAAAATGCCGTAGCTGGAAATCCGGTTTAAGCCATGTCTTATCTTGCATCTTACATGATATTATAAAACAGACACTAGTACGAAATTTAGTAGTATTTATTTATTAATTTATAGTATTAATATTGTTTTAAATACTTAGATACTTTTATTGCGGTAAGTACAATTACTTTCGCATCAATATGCGAAATAGACTTAACGAAAAGTATGCAGAAGCCGAAATACCGGTTCCAAACGTTATCTTATCTTACATCTCATGATAATACAAATGGATTATTTGTAATATTTACATAATAAAACTAATTTGAATATTAATCATGAATGTTTTAATTACATGTCATGTTGTAAGCGAAGCAAAAATTTTGTTACGCTTACTTAAGTTAAGGCACTAATAATTACTTGAAACATATTGTGGAATATAACTTTTGACTGCTAGTGTCATATGTAGTTAGAATTAATTGCAATATGTGGTTACAATTATACTACGACTATCCTATCTTGATTCATAAAAACTATAATGGTTAAGGGTACCTTGATTTGAATGCTCAAGCTTTATTGAGGATTATATTTTAAAATTTCCCACGGTGTTATAATTTATCGACATCCTCGCGATAAGTAATCGGATACGCATAAATTAAATTAATTCATAATTATTTTATTTTAGTTCAGTTATAATTTTTTATAGTTTTATTTTTGTGTCTTTTTGAAATTCTTTAAAATTGTGTATTGAAAAATGCTGATTACATATATATTCGAGAAATTCCTTTATATGTTTTGTTGTGGAACTTCTGGGGCATGACGGTAAATGACATGCAAGCCACCCCTTTCTCCTCTTTATTTATTTATTAACAACAATCAAGATGATATAATTTTCATTAATTTTATTCCGTATGGCATTATTGAGATTTTTTTATTATAATAAATTATTTCAAAAACACTAATAATTTCGTTTCTCCCTCTATCGTCCTGACGTTTACTTTTTATTTAATGTACATATATTGTTTTGCTTATTTTAAGGAAAGTACATCGCCCTGTTCTTGATAATGTTCTCCGGCATCATGCGACCCAGCGTTATATCCGGGATTTACTTCTTGGTGTTCATGGGTACCGCCACGGCCTGGGCTCTCGGACGACCCCTGGAGCGGGGGTTCGCCGTCGTTGGGCGATGTCTTATGGCGATTATGGCGGTTCATATAGCCGTGCTGCTCGTTTATCAATGCACTTGGCTCATAGATATATATCCCCCAGACAGGGATCTCGCTAGGTTTGTATTATACAAAACATTTAAGACAATTGCGATCCGCTGTCCGTAGTGACTCGCTTTAAGAATCCTTTATTTAAAACATATTAAGTGGCTACCAAACTGTACGAGTAAGATGTAGCTGTCTATGAGAAATGATACAATCGATTCTTCCTTGAAAAATGAATATGAAACATCATTATTCATACATCTCGATTTGCTAATTATTTACCTGTTCTCGTCTGTTTTTAGGTACTTTGGACTAACAAAGCTGGTGATAATCAATGAAACAGACGCCTCTAGTTTTACATACGAAGTTACGAAAGATCACATGTGGGCCACTTTAGCCAGTCCCTTAGTCATCCTTTTTACATATTTCTTCCTCGCCATCGAAACGAGGGAATTGTTCAAACCTAAGGTATTTATCTTAACATTTATGTTTAACTCATTCTGCATTATGATTTTTGAAAGAATTGTTTTTATTAAACTAAATACTAATAAAATAATTATGCTTGTTGAACCATTTCGTATATTTGGGCTACACATTTTTGACTAACAAATGCAGTTAACAATTTAACAGTTAACAACGGCACACGACGCAAATGAACGTTAACATCTATTATAATTTACTTACCTTTTCCAAATTTTAAACACATATTTTATTTATTGGGACAGAAACATATTTTCATAACGCAAATAAGAAATTAAGTAACAATAGTTACGATCATTCAAATATTTTGTGTTATGTGCCGCAACGCAACTTATGCACCATGCTGCGGTAGATCTTATGCCGATCTAGTGCTGAGTAGACATCGAAATCACCAAGTGCCTTAGAACTTTTAATTAATATGCGAATGGGGCAACGTAGGCGAAGAAAAAGAGCGCTCTAACGGGTGTAGAGGCTGGCAAGCTCAATGGGTCGCTGGTGCGTGGCGTATCCTTCCACCGAGGCAGCCGCCGCGCGCCCCGCGACAAATGGATGAACGCCACTAAAAAAGTTCGAGTAAGCCGGCCATCGGTTTTGCAATGTAGAAAGCGTTGTTCATTTGACTATTTTCACAGTACACTCGTCACTTTTTACTTTTCTCCTAGTACCCACAATAGACCGCGTAAACACTTGGCTGCTGCGTGCACTTTTTAATCGACTTCAAGAAAGGATTAAAAATATTTTTTATTTTTGTTATCTTAGAACTTCGTCATTTATTAAACCATATTTTGGAGAATACACTTGCTGTTTTGACGCATTTACATTTAAAAAATAAACTATAACCCTTTCGGGTGGAAAAATTAAGTATACAATATTCACTGGCAAAATGTTTTCGTACAAAATTTCTTTGAAGTCGGTCTTTTTTGTTAAAATTATAAGTTTGTAACAACTATTTTATTTCGATAATTATAGATTAGTAGTGCGATATTTATTATGTACAGTCACTCGATTGGTGTAAGTAGCATGTTTTGAAGTTGTGTTACTCGAGGTAGTTGGTAATTAAACATATTTGTAGTCGGTACGGTAGACCTTTGCTATGTTTATAAATATTAAATCAGTCGCTCGTAATATGTATTCGCTTGTGCTAACAAATATGTGAGTAAACACAATAAAACATTCGTTAACGTTAGTCTTTTGGCATGTCGCCTATGAAAGTATTTTATTTTTGCAACCTGCTTTCGTTTTTTTATAGGTTGCATATTCATACATAAATTCCCAAGCAGTCCGAGGGAACACCGGTGAGAATACCCCTGTAGGTATTGTTTTATTTTTTATTGCTATATCAGTATGTCTCGTAATGTCAATGGGGCGATCGACATCAACACGATTCTGTCATCCGACGATATCACAGTACACAACGAAACATTATGCATGGGGTCCTTTGTTCCGATTCTACTCATGTTTTTTAGTTAAGTATGTATGTCATTAGTGTCGTGCTTATAAAAGATCAAACGGACAAACGTATTATATATTGATTTAAATTATTAATTTATTCACTGTTAAAATGTTATTGTACGATCTGTACAAGTTTGCGCAAATACATAGAAATAAGTGTCTCAGATTATTTGGCTAGTCCGAGTAGTCTATCTTTGTGATTTTTCCTAAATAAATAATGTATCGATTGACGTATTAACGAAAAACATATATGCGCAATTTTTATTATATCAAATTTAAAGAAAGATCAAATATATATTTTTAAATTAAGCTAAATACATGAAAATATATCTAAAATATTTGTTCGTTTGTTCTATAGATGTTTAATCCATTACAACATTCACTGTACTATTGCAGCATTTCTATGTATGTTTGTTTATGTGTTTGCACAATGATAATAACATTTAAATGTTTAATTATATTATAAGGTGACGTAAACAAATTGGTATAATAACGTAATTGCATTGAAATATTCATAAAGGATGGTAAATTGTGTAAAAATATTTAAAGTTATATTATTTTCATTTATATTTGTTTAGATTCGTATGTCGATATGTAAAAAATAGTTTAGTTTAAAATTAATGATTATATTACAAGTATACATTTTCATACCGAATTAACACGCAAGTTTTTTGGGTTCGATTCTCGGTTAGGCAGATATTGGGTACTGGAGATATTGGGAGACACTGGGTGTTTCTCTATTCGACTTAGTACGTATTTATACCTCCCACAACATTCGTTATCGGGACTAACGGGGCTCAGTGTAAAAGATTTTGCAAAGCGAATACGTAATATAAGCAAATAATAAGAATAAGTTACATGATTAGCTTCTACGGAACATGAGCCCGAGCAAAAGGTGGTCCAGCGTCCGTTCGGGCTCAGTCACGCGGCAACTGCACCAGGACTCCACGGGCTCCGTCGTGGTACCCGACGAAGGTATGTATTACTTACTGATGAGCACAAAATAAACAATAAGTGTAGAAGTCACTTAACTACTAACACTTTCCCTGCGGCGTACAACACTGTTGTGTATTGCTTGGCGCAAAGCGCTTGCAGCTTGTACACACCTGTGTTGTACGTCAAAATCTGTATGGATTTCGGGCGAACACAAGAGCTGTATTTACGTCGGAGCTACAAGGCTGGGAGCGGAAATTACGTCTATGTATTCGTAGATGATACACAAATGCTAAAAATACTAAAATGAATTGTCGGCGCATCTCAATTTATATCGCATCTGCAGAATAATACACACTTATTTAGAATTACAAGATTATTGCTTTGAATTTGATTACCATTATTTATGTCTATGTGTATATTATTATTTTAAATGTAAATATTACGAATTTTCTAATATACATGACAAAAATTTATACTATTACAAAATCTAAATACCTACACGTGAATCTACATATCATCTACATATCATACTTAATCGATCTAACGAAACCCTTATCGGTCATTCAATTTCAAATATCCATGAGAAAGTTAAACCACTTAAAATCAGGCAAACTGTAAAAAGGCACAGAATATAATTATATTATATATAAAAAATAAACCACTCAGGACAGTCACTGGTGAGTTGTGTTATTCAGCACCATTATTCAAGTCAAAAGTTGCATTCTAACGCCCATATGTTGTCTTTGTAGTGTTATAATCGTTGACGGGCCTTACCATATCGTGATTCAGAATTTGAAATTTTGACTAATGAATTCTTTCAGAGTCACTTATGGATATTGAAGAGCCGACGCTCATGGACGATATTCTTGCTGCCATTGTGGACTTCTTTCAAGTTCTAGTAAGGTACGAAGCTGTAAGAAAACTTACAAATGTGTTTATATTTATGTAAAAAATTATGTCACTATAATGGTCAAATATTTATTTAATAAAGTGCATATATTTCATATATACATTTAAACATTTTTTTCTGAGTATTCGACTAGTGGTCGAAAGTATATGTATAGATTATATACATACTTTCGGCCATCGGTCGTTTGCTTCGACCAAAGATTGAGTCAAGAAACATAAAGATGTATTTTTTTACTATACCTAGTATGCATTTCATCGGCGCCTACAACTTCGTGTCGAGCTAAAACTATACTGATCCATTTTCCCAAGTACGACAAAAATATAAAAATAAAAAGTATAACATCAAAACTAAATTTTAACCAATGGGCTGCATCAGTTATAAACCAAAACTAAACAATTTCAACAGATCGTCATACATAGCGACAACGATAACAATGATGGCATGGAGCATAATGTTCCACTCGTGGCTGACGTTCGTGTTCCTGATGTGGGCGAACATCGTGTGGCTGTGCCAGGATCAGCGCTCCTTCATGCTGAAGACCAGCCCCGTCCTGGTCTGCTACGCCATGCTGCTGCTACTCGCGCAGTATATCTACGGCATGAATTTGTATGAGAATGAGTTGCCTTCCAACATAACGGTTAGTAACGATAAAGACATACTAGTGGACAGAAAACAATTGACCACCTACTAAATACTACATCTACTACTAAATACTGCCGTAGAAGACAGTTCTTTTAGAATACTTTGTTATCAATTATTTTTTAATTCTTTGGATCAATATTTATGATTGTAAATGAATGTCAAAAAATACAGTTTATCAAAAGTTTAAAATACAATGAAATCCCTACATGTCTACTATTTTGTTAAATGAAATGATTTTATCTCCAATTTTGTACACTGTCTGTACCATTGGTCTCGTTCTTAGCTATATATTATCACGCTATGTTTTATTGGAACTGAGCTATGACCAAAAAATTATTATAGTTAAGATAACTGTTTATTTACTCTCGAGGAATAATATGGCCGCCTCGTTTGTAGTAAGATAAAAACCTATATTTCGGCATACCGTTAACGTTAGTCGCTGTCAGGTGCAGGAGGTGACGCTGCATCAGATAGGCGTGGGGCGAACGGACGGCGAGCCGTGCGTGCCGCTTCTGATCAAGTCGCTGTTCACCTGCATGTTCTGGGTGACGCTCCGCCAGCGCGTGCAAGAGATGCGCCAGCGCCGCCAGTCCGCCGCCATCACGGAAATAGCCGCGCCGCTGCAGCTCACCGTGTCCACCGCTGCCAGTGGTAGGCTCACCACTTATATCGATACATTTTGTTGGTGTGACGACCATAAAAAGCAATAATAGCTTTTTTGTCGTGAGTATGGTAAACCTTTCAAAGATACTGGGTAAAGTGAGAGCGACACCTGGTTATATGTAGGTTTGAAACTTTTGTTTTTCAGCAAGACGCTACAAGTGGGCATATTTCAGGAGATCTTCCCCGGTTCTATGAGCATCTAGTCTAGCTTCCACCCTTACCGCTCCTGAGAGAAGGAGATACCGTAGCACTATACTGATTCCGAGGTACAAGGTGGATACAGTAGTAAGGTTCGGGGCTCGCGCTCGTCGCTCGACCCCGTTTCATTGGCGTATAACTACTATGATTTCAGATTAAATCTAAATTTATTTACCTGTTTAAAATAAATAGTACAAATAAAAGAAAAAATATGCTGTATGTATTTTTTTCATAAATTTAACAGGTCTTGCAAAGGGTAATCTTATTTTATTTTAGCTATTAATATCTTAAAGGACTAGCTTACCACTCTAACTTTTTTTTCAACAATCCTTAGAAAACTGGTTCTGTAATTCTCTTTTTTTCTTTCTCCTCACATTCTGCTGAGGGCTGTAACTGTTCTTTTGTATTTTTCTCTTTTCTATGATTAACTTCACCTTTATGCCCTCTAAATTGTATCACACATAATGCAATTTTAATAAATAATATCTTTGAAGGTTTTAGAAACCATATGCACCACATATTATAATTCCACGAGCTATAGCAATAGACATTTTCTCTTTTATCGAATTATATCTACAATGTTATATGACACTCATAACAATTCTTAATGTTTGTTATTTTCACCTCCAATTGTGACACTATTCTTCTGTCACACTCTTCTAGTGACACATCCAGTTCCTCATAAATATATTGTTTTTAATTAAAAGTACACATTCTCTATAGCGATGCCATTTACAAATTGTCACATCCGGTGTTAGTTATTTCTTGAGTCAAAGTCAGTTCTATGTTATTTCTAGTATCACATCCAAAGTTACTATCATTTCTACTATCACAATCAGTGTTACTGTTACTTTCAATGTCACACTTGGTGTTACCATTAGTTCTATTGGCATATCCAAAATTGTTGTTACTTGTCCCGTTATATTCAGTGTTCCTATAACCTCTGATATCACATCCGATATTTAACAGTTCCTTTTAATGCTGGATGCAGCTGGATGTATTCCAGCTATACTTATTCTTTCACGTCCAGTGTTACTGCTACTGCTGGTATCACATCCAATACTCTTACTCTCTGTACATGATATCTTCAGCATTACTAACACTTCTAATGCATGTATATCATGTAGTGTCAGTATCACTTTTACTGTCACAGTCAATATGACTTCGCTATCTATCTTATCTATCTACTATCTATACTTATTCTTTCACGTCTATTGTTACTGTTGCATCATATATCACGTCTTATATTACTATCACTCCTAATGTCTCACAGTGTCTTACTGTTACTTCTAGTATCATATCCTGTACTACTCCGACTTATAATGTTAAAACCAGCATCACCAGTACCTTTAATGTCACATACAGTGTCAGTATCACTTTTACGGTCACATTCAGTGTGTCATGTGTTATAACATTTAACGTTGTGTTTTTTTTTAGTGCTGGATGCGCAGCGGGAAGAAGAGAGTCGGTCGCGACTGCTACGTGCTCTAGGCGAGTGGCTGCGGGCGGCGTGCGCACGCTATTGGATCTACGTCGTGGTCATCATGCTGTTCGTGATCGGCGTCACCGGCGAACGCATGACCATCTTCCGCATCATCTACATGTTCCTGTTCCTCTCATTTATACTCATGTTCCAAGTTAGTACGCTGCTATTAATCCGCACCTTTAAGATGAAAAACTTTATTCTTCGTAAAATAAGTAGATTGGTCTGTCTCCTGACTTATTCCTCGCTATGATATGGGCTTTTTAAAAAACCCATGAGTGCACTGGCGACTCCTCTGGTATTGCAAATGTCTATAGGCGACGGTGACTGCTTTCCATCAGGTAGCCCGTCTGCCCTTTTGTTAATCTTGTTTATAAAAAAGACTAAACAGCTCAGGCCCTATTAATAAGCAGTCATGATTAACTAAGTTTAACCGTAATTATGAGCCTGGTTATGAACTGGTTCGAAATATAGTCAATTAAAGAAGCGTTTATCGTGATTACCGGTTACATAGTAAATTATAAATTGTTCATGTTTACAGATAAGTTGGTATTGGTGGCGGCGTTTGATGTACGTGTTCTGGATAACAGTGATTATATACTCGATGATAAATCTCATCCTTATATACATATACCAATTCAACAACTTCCCCATGACAATAGAGACTTACCTGATGATTAATAAGAAATTGTGAGTATTTTATATATAAAATAAACTATTAAGATTAATTAAATTAAAAGCAATGAGAAAAGAATAAATAAGTAGAAAAGTACAAAATGTAAAATATTGCATGTAAATTGCTTTCCCTAGGATGACTTCTTGGAACGATTATTTAATTCTCTAGCGGAGATAAAAATTCAAGTAAATATATTAAAAGTAAATAAATGAGGTATAAAACAGTTTTTATTGCATAGAAGTAACGAATGAGCATGATGCTACCTGATAAATGATTATTACTCAACATGGATCTATAATCATTTCGTATAGAACAGGAGTAACCACTGAAGTCGATCATCGATATGTTGCTGTTTCTTAGGACTGAGATAGCCGCTTTAATATATAAGTGAGTAGGCAACCATACCAATTCACTGAAACCTAAGAATTTCGTAACGCTCGAAATGGGTGAGGTGACGGTACCTCCCCGGTCGATCCATATAGTTTCTACCGTCTTGCACAAATTATTCCAATATACTAGTTGGTACTGGTATATTTCTTTATATTAAAAAAATAGCACAGTTAATTACATCACTAAAATAATGATCGTTTTTCTTTAGATCAGGCTTATTTAATGAATTATTCGTATTAGTGGTTTTATATTTTTAACGATCCAGCATTAGTTATATGATCAGCTATTTCATATATAGATTTCATGGATCGTTAAAAGCCTGAGGTCGTAACTTAAACAGCGCTGATGTAAATCGAAGTACATAAAACATAATATGGTTTTTTCACTGCAGGCAAAATGACTTGGGTCTAGAGCCGTATCATCCAGCAGACTTATTCGTCAAGTTGTTGACTCCAACTCTATTCCTCATTATAACCATTATGCAAGTGCATTACTTCCACAAAGATTTTATGGCGTTATCTGATCCCAAGACGAGGTAAGCTTTATTTTTAATGTAACATATATCGTCGACAGCCTAGTGATTAAGACTTCCAATCCAATTAGATTCCATTCCAATACCTTTAATTGATTTTTATACCTCAAATTCTTGAAGTAATTATACAAACAGTAAAACATTGCGAGGACACCTGCATGTCTTGGAATTCAGCTAGACGGCTTCCCTCAAGGACAAATTTTTAGCTAGGACAATGGTCACAGTGATTGTAATACTATGTTATAATAATAAATAAACTTTGCAGGACAAATAGCGTTGCCAGGGAGGCAGAATCCAGCCGACCGAGCCAAGCTGGAGCGTCGACTATTAAGGACGACGTAAGTATTTCGATTTTAAGTAAAAACTTTACTTCACGAAGTTAACTTATGTATCAAGCCAAGATTGAATTGAAAAAAAGAAGCCTTAACTGAAAATAGTTACTGTTTCGGTTGAACAGGTGCGGTTGCCGGTTACATTTACAAGGTACCTTAAGGTTGGACGTAGATATTAACGAGCTGGACGCGTTTGCTACTTTTCCTAAGAAAAAATAAATCAAAACTGATCCATCCTTTTAAGAACCATGGTTTTAGATAGATGTATATGTTAAACTTATAACATCCCTCCTTTTGAGTGAGGGGTTATAATCAATTTTCATTAAAATGATTTGTCTTTTCAACAATATACAAACAGTAACAAAATATAAAACACACGATAATTTAAATTATTTATTTATTGTTTGAAACAAGAAAACTAAAAACTAAAGTGTGTTTTAGTTGCCTCAGTTACCTATGGAAGAGGAGCACCCGCAGCAGTTGGCAGGCGATAACAGAAGTGAGACAGAAGCCGACCACTCCATGGAGACGTCCTCTATGAATACCGCCGCAAGACGATCCTTGTACAGGTTAGAATTTCTGTTATAGATTAGAACCAATAATTATTGATAATTATTTAGTATTTTTGTTTTATTTTCCGTGTGTCTTATAATTAAATTACTTATATATTATTTAGTTTATTTAGTACTTTAATTCTGATTGAATTTACATTTTATTGCTTTTTTTGTATAGTGAATTTGTTATTTAAAGGTTTTTGAAGCGAATAAATAAATAAGTAAGATTAGGCTGTAGATTCGATGGACAGTATAGCGTCAATGATTTCGATACAGACAACTTGATGAAAGTTATTTTGCTGAAAAGCAACATGTGTCAATAGAGGCCTGTCTGGCGAATGTTGCGACCCATAAATTGTGTGTGTATGGAACATGTCCCGTAAATCGTAGATGGACGAATTCAACGAAGTAGAACTCAAAGCAAATTCACTCTTGGTTACAAGCGTCAGAATCAAGCGTTAAAAACTGCGTTCCGCTCGACCCTAACAAGGCTACGAAAGTTCGCGGTAAATTATAGCGATAGTCTCTATGAACCTAGACATATATCGAGAATAAATTTAGGAGGAAGTTATATAAAGTACGAGAAATAGTTGTATTACTCGGTAGTGGGTCGCCCCACTTTTTTATATTTTATAAATATTTTCTTCTTATACGCGAATATTTGAGTGGCGTGGCCTTGTTTTCAAGGCTTACATTAAAGTGTGGCGTAGGTGTCGTGACCAAGACATAAACGAGGCATAATTGTGTGCGTCAGGAAAGCGTCCCGCAGCCGGTCGTACGCGGCGGCGAGCGCCAGCGCCAGCGCCACGGAGCGCGAGCGCGCGTCGACGGCGCTGCGGCCGTGGCTGCGCGCCGCCGCCCG
>DWON01001316.1:0-25051 GCA_018251015.1 Phocides pigmalion okeechobee
AAGTAATTCAGAGTGCCGGGCACTCTTTCGCTTCATTCCTCCACGTTTGTGCTGAGGAGAGTGCTCGTGGCCTCACTGAATCAGGTAAGGCTTTTGTGACAAGATTAAAGAGAACACGGTTTCTCGGCGCCCGGACATATTCTTCGCGTTCTAAATTTGGAATTAGGGGTTCGCTTGTCGCGAAAAATTGCACCGCTGTTTACCTAAGCTCTCCGTCGTAGACAATTCTTGGCTTTTATTAAATGACTAGATTATGCGCGCCGCTCTGTATGCATGAAGAACGGTGCATGATTTTAAAGTTTTTATACTTTGACTTATTTTTTTGGAGAATCATGAACAAGGAATATGATAAAGAAATGTATGATGTTATATTGTATATATTGGCATTGATTAAATATTGACGTTTGAGCTTCAATTTTATTTATTTGTGTGGATCACCATTACATGCATTGAGAGATATATCAAGTTTGATCATTAATTAGTAGAATTATTTTAGGAATACAAAATTATAATTAGAATGCTGGATTAAAGTGTTAATTATTAATGGGAAGGACATGTCCACATTTACAATTAATTAATAACATTCGTTTTTTTCCTTATTTTCATTATTGATATATTCAATTATAATTTGAATGCAAGATAGAAGTTTTTGTATATTTAAAGCTATGAACCAAGTTATCTTCATTCCAAGCCCAGGGGTAAAACATAATTGTATTGGCACGAGGAGTAAGAGCTATATCTAGTTATCGACGTGGATACCACGTACAATTTTAAAATATCTCCCAAGATGACGTTCACAGAGACGTATAGAATTTTTCAAGACGATACCCGGTCTCCGGTCGGATTCAACGCCAAAAATTATTGCAGAACGTCATTTTAGAGAAATTACTCGCTCGTGAAACAGCGTGTGAGAACAATTTGGTAATGCATTTCTTCCTACCTCTATCGCTTTTACGTAAGGACGTCTTTGAAGCTATGCCATAAAGAACGACATCCTATATTTAGTATACGGATTTCTGTATAAAGATTTATTTAAAAGAAAGATTTTGTTTCGTATTCTACTGTTGGATAAACGGTTCAAGTTATAATTTGTAACTTCATTTATGTGGAAAAAGAGACCGTAAATTAATAGAACTATACTAAATACTTACCTAGATAAACATATCGGAATAAATAGTAATTTTCCCTCACGCTGTTTAATTAATGTATTTTTAAGATACCGTAGTAATGTAATAAAAGTACACACTCCACGGAATGTTTATTGTGAAATGAAATATTTCAATACAAGGTATTTACATACGTATGATATATTTCAAAGATGTTACGTAAAATCAGTGCATCGGCTATGAGCCGATCATAAAACTATAACTACTTTTATTTAGAACCAGAGTACCTGAAAAATACTTAACACCTTCCCTGCGATGTACAACACTGCTATGTATTTCGCGGCGCAACGCGCCTGCGTCTTGTACGCACAAATCTATATGGATTATAGGCGAACAAGTGTTCTGTTTACGTAGGCGCTACATGACTGGGGCGAAAATTATGTCTGTGTATTCGTAAATGATACATAGATGCTAAAAATACATTATTTCAGTGAATTGTCGGCGTATCTTCAGTCTAGACAAATATCCTTCAGTTTAGTGACGCCGTTCGCAACGGACCCGATGTAATATATAAGCACTGTAGTCAAAGTGTTAAACTATTATATTGATGTTTATAATGCGATCGCTATTCAGCGCGGAAATGCTATCAGCGTACTTGGCACTTTGCCGCATGGGCACGGGCTCCTTTTAGATTGTTTAGATTAGACTTTTATTATAATTCGTTTTAAGATATTCCACACTGTTTAAGTTACTTTAATAATGTATGTGATTTTAATAGTTTCGAATAATATTTATTTTACGTTAATTAATGTCGTGCTGCTAAAATACTCAAACAGGAAAAGACAAACGTGGCTCCACTCTGAAACAAGAAATCTTTTAAGATCTCCTAAATACACATTCATTGAAGTAGCTTAGTGCGTCCACGAGTTAACAATTCAAGAGGTCGGGTTTTTATTAAGATTGTGCTCAATGTTGTCAAGGAAAAAGGTTTTTTTTTATTTACTCCTCGAAACGAATTTACTTCTACTACTCTTCAAGACAGATTTCATGATATTTTTAACTTAGAATCATTGTTTTTCTAATTTGAACACAAAATCGGGTTTCGGTGATATATCAAATTCTGATCCCATGATGAAGGCTATAGATTTTCATTAGGCAAAAACTCGTTGTATCGGCAAAATAACGATCAAGCATTGGATAGGGTCCATATATCAATTTTTGATAGTTGACATTTATATTTTTCAAAATAAATTACTGAAAATTTACAACAAACCTGATGTTATCATTTTTTTATGTGAGAAGAGTAGCAAACGAGCATGCCAACCACTTGATGTTAGGTAGTATCAGCCCATGAACTTCCACGTACAACCACAAATACGATTGAAATCCTATCTGAGCTCAAACGTAAATACGTTGCTACTCCTAAGGACTAAGATGATCGCCTCGCTTCGAAGTGTAGTCGGCAATCGCATCTCACCAATCGAAACACAAGTAATGCTTTACGGCGGATTATGATGGCGTCGGTGGTACCACCCCGGTCGAACTATATTTCTGCCATCTATAAATTGTTATATTTGTGCCTAGCGTTAGTGTGTGGCAATTGAAATTTGATTTAATACAACGCTCAAGCGCTCACGTTAAAATAAAATTAGATTAAACATTAATTAATTTATAGTCGACCCAATTCACGTGTAGTGGGATAATTCGTAACAATTTTGCAAATGCATTACATTGTTTTAATTATAATCAGATTAATTAATATTTTTTAATAATAAAGATACTGCGACTTTAGTTTTATTATCTATTAACTTTGCACGTGATTTCGCCCAAAGTACATTAAAAAGCAGGAAAAAACAATTATCTCGTTTAAATGAACAAGGCATAGTATTTAAAGGAGATGAACAAATAGTTTACTTACAACTTAAATACTGACTCATTACAAGGCTCGGGGGAACCAAAAAACATAAACGGAGTTCCAAGTTGACCCTTGAGCCTAGACGAACTCTATTAAATAAGGTCGGTTCACTTAAAATGGCCCCGGAGATCTCAAACACGATTTACTAGACACTCTTAAAATGCTCAATAAATTTAATAATTATCAAATATGTTTTATTTTATTAGTAACTTGATCCATCTCGTATTATTAACGAGATGATGACAATATAAATAAAGATTGAGCATAATCGGAAATAATTCATCATAATAGGAAAGTGTATTGTTTGTGGTATTGTCACTTTAAAAGTATTAATCTTACAGCATACAACGTACGATTTACGTTGTGAGTACTTGAAATGTGTAGCATTAGAAATAAACGGAATCTTATTACGATAAAATCTATTGCATGAGAAGGTTACAAGAATAAAACGTACTTAAGCAGTCGACTGATGCATGGCATCCGTGAATTGACCTAATAATAGCAGCTTGCATATAACTAGCGAGGAGGTATTTACGCAAAAAGCGTATCGGTCGGATCAATCTGCGTTTATCGCTGGACGAAATCTGTAGCGCGTGTGTAGGGCACGTACCGAGCACTATCGCGTTCCGCGATCGCGTAGCGAACGATATTAGTACCATTCGTCTTTGTCGTACCGTTTCCTAATTTGAATAATCGTAGGTGAGAATGCAGAGTGATTTGCCGCAATGTACAAGCAAGAAAGCTATAAGCAGATATTTGTCTTACAGATTGTCGTGAGCTGTTTCCGCCACCCTAACCGACGAACGTTTTGGAAATCCCCTCCTAAGAAACAAAACTCACATAACTAATACAAAAGAACAGGGAAAAATAAACGCGAAGTGAGAATTTTCTCATTACACCACAAATCAACTGTTAAAACAAATATTTAAAAAGAGAAAGGAATTTTCAGACTACAAAATACTCCTCATCCCTGGCTACTGGGAGACGTGAAATCCGATTTAATTTATTTTTATCGCGGGGCTTTATAATTTCATTTTCGCACTTTCCATTTCGAGAGAACGCCGGCGCCGCGGACTGCCGTTCTATCCGAATGAGATCTCTACGAAATCAGGTACAAAAGAACGATAATGAACGCTCACTGCTTGCTACGTAATCTAAATTATTATACGAGTCGAAATTCTTACTTGGCAGCGAAAGAAATCTACTTTATCTCGGGCACCAGGAGATGTTTAATAAAATTAAAACGTCTGAGTCTGAGAAGGCCCCTTTCGATGTTTACGATGGCTCTGTAACAGTATTTCGATTCTAATTTTCTCTCGTCTCTCGACGACAATGCTGTAGTAGTCTGTAACTCTCAGTACATATTAAACCATTAACAGTATTGATACTTTGCTGCGAGTGAGAGCTAAAAACATACGTATCATTGAGTAATATCGTTATCGATCAGAGTTCAACTTTAGCCCTTCAAAATATTCCAAAGTATATTTATGTTATTGAACTGGATCCATTTTAAAGTTTGATCGAGAATGTCATAGAGAGTTAGAATGTACGATAGCTTCTGCACAGTATGTCATTCTGAATCAAACCGGACAGGTTGAAAGAATGTAATGGCAAGAGAAAAGTTTTCGATTTCTAAAAATATTACTTTTCAACTTTTAAAGGGCAGTTTTGTCGCACGATAACCGCTGTGTCATAACTATTTATTTTATACGTGTGGCTAAGAAAGAAGAATATCTAATCTTTTTATCGAAATTTCTTTAATTTTGCATTACGAAAGTGGAATCCTATAGAATATGCTACTTATCAAACTATACAATTACGTGGCGCTGGTAATAGTATAACCAACCAGTAACAAAATAAAACACCTAAGACTAGAAAGCCCTGTCACCTCCACTAAAATACTTGAACCTAATCCGCCTCCGCACTAACTACATTTTCCGACTTCTGATTCCCTGCGAAAAGATGACTGACTTATATTAACTTCATAACTTGTTAAACACAACTTTAAGAAATACCAGATAAGTAGGAAAAAGTCTTGCGGAGATTCAAAGGGAGGCGGTATCTTGTAACATTTCCGGAAGTCTGTTTGCTTTGGAGATAGGGATAATCCTTTGACATTTCATTTGGCGTCTTCTCCATTAGGGACACACTTAAAACAACATAATTAAGTATCACAGAGATGATCTGAGATTATATTCGAGCGAAGTACTCTAAAATACGCTGAATGGAGCAGACGTCTCTTGAAATAACCGTTTCGGTAATCACGAATTGTCACACCAGTGAACTGAGCTGTAATTAGGCAAATGCAGCATGTTATGCGAGTCGGCGGGAGCGCGGCCCGCGACGAACCGGCTCGCTCCGTCGTATTGTTCCCGGTAATGATTATATAACCGTACTTTTACTACACAATTAAAATTTAACCGTTCCTAAAATTGTACGGAAGATTGTGCAGTACTCTATTTCATTTCAACGAAGCGTAACAAACTCTCCTTAAGGATGTTCAGTAAATCAGAAAGTAGACGTTGAGTGCGCGTATAAATATAACGTGAATTCGGTAGGTAGTAGTTCAAAGACGTCGTAGTGCCTAGGTAAAATATCAGGCCATTAGCAGATGAAACTTGATGTGGAATACCGAATAGAGTGAATTATTGTCGAGGCAGCGAAATATGAACAAGTAACATTCTGTAAGGGGAGTCGTCAAGGGTTTTGAGGGGAAGGTTAAAATGTTCTTGGGGACTTCGCTCCCACATTCGGAGTTTATAAGGCGCCTTATTCGAAATAACAACGCGAACCGCGGATGTCTAAGTTAAATAAGATTTAATATTCCTATCCGACGAGTTTCTTGAAGGAGCGTGTGTAATCAAAATCCGCACTGGAAAACTTTCCACGAGAATCTCCTAGCAATTGCAGGGGGTCTGTAAAAAACTGAAATGAACTTGTCGCTTAAACTAATTTCATTTCCAACTTTGCGTTAGAATAGTTATTTTGTGTTGCACAGTTTTTTCCGAACCGAGTTCTTCACAGTTTAAAAATCAATTTCTTAGAACTTAGAGTGAGGCCAAGTTGTGAGGTGTTTACTTCGTCCGGGCAACGGCGGGAAATGTGAACGAAAACTTAAACAGGAAATTTTCATTTTGAAATTAAATAACTTAGAAAAAACATTTACTTGCAAGTTTTGTCGATAGGAAGTCAAATTTTAACAGTTTCACTTTAAAAGTATTAAAACAGCGACATTAATATTAAGTTTCGACTGGTAATATAACCATATTTTGATTTGGGAGGCACCTCCACTACCATCATAAACCGTGGAACATCTTGTGTTTCGGTTGGGGAGATGTGGTTGTCAGCTGTACTTATAAGTCTCGCGTCCATCGGGAGTAAAACACATACAAGCATAGCAACGGACGATCATTTGTTACTCTTAAAACATAAATAATAATAAACAATTCTTTCAAACAACATGAAACATTTGCCTTTAAGTACGTCTATTCTGACGCCGTCTTTGTTAGTAATTGATATTTACGAGTATATTTAAAAGGAAATATCTGAAGTGCGACTAATGGAATCGAGTTCTTTCGAGTATAATTGAAATAAATTGTTCCGAATACAGTAATAATACAGTTGAAGACGCTTGCAAGTGTTTTTTGAAGAGGGAAAAACTATTAAACGTGACTAAGTAGGTTTGCGACAGAGAGAAAAGAGTGGCCCTTGTCCTTCAAGGGTGCAATTAGTCCGGTTTTTGCTGCACTCCGATGTTTTGACTAATGATTGGATGTCGAGAGCGAGCTAGATGCGGTTGTTTACGCTCACAACAAATGCTGATTTATCGCCATGATAAGTTCCAGTACATATTTCCCTTAGGTTTTCATTATTTCCGCGCCATTTAATAAAATCAACTACTCCATTTATTAGTTGGATCGATACGAATTCCGTTTGTTAACAAATTTACTCAACAATTTACGGACTAATTCATTTGAAATTGCAGAACGCTTTGCAGTATTTTTATAGGTTAAAAAATTGCTGAAGCTTCGCAAAGTATTTGTATTATAAAGAAACAAATGCTATTTTTAACATATACGAACATTAAACAACATGACACTCCGTATTTGATTAGAAATATTACTGCGATAAAATAACAAATTATTTCTATGTATACAACATTTTCGTACGAATTATTGGCTAACATTTATCTATAAGAGAAAGTGGGATTGCTGTTATGAGATTGGTAATAAGATGCGCATGTACATTAGAACACAATAATACCAGGATGCGTTCATAACATGCAAATGTGTGGGCGGGGCGCAAGAAACTTGGCAGCCAGCGAGCGGTCGCACGATCCTGCAAATCTGCGCACTATGCTTATCAGCTCTGATTCATACTTACGTCTACATAACGACAATACACTCGCATACACACACCGCAAGAGTGGCAATATTACTTAGTGAATGCGCTACCACCGCTCATTTTATTTTGTGGATAAGGACGCTCGTACGGCCCGGGATTCACCAACGCTTTGTCGGGGGAAAAGAATGGATCGTGATGAGAAATGTGCCGGAATAATTTATCTTTGGGTTAGTTTAGAGAACGAAGCTTGTCTGCGACAGAACCGCGCGGACGACGGCTTATTTCTAATTCAGGGACGCGTTTTCGAAGGGAAGATAAAGCGCTGCGTGTGAATAACTGAATACAAACGATGACTCGCAAACTTGCCGGAGCCGGAACGATGGCGCCGTTGCTAATCCGAACGATATCTACCTGCGCCTGTAGCCAAAATGTCTTTCTGTTCGATTAAACGCTATAATCCATCCATTTTAAGATTACATTCTTACTCTTAAAAAATCAAATTGTATTAGTAGAAGTAGTATAGTAAAATGCAATTATTACATATTAAACAAAAGAAATTCAACGGTCATTATGTAACCTATAAAAATATTTGACCAGTAGCTGTAGTTTATTGATTTTCTATTCGACTAATTAAAATTATATTGTGTGACATTCCCCATATAAATGAGATCAAATGACATTTATGACGACGTGATGTTAGAGTATTTTACAAACAAACGTTTGGAACTTTTTTCCACTTGGTTAGAATTCTTGGAAGGAAAACGCGGAGCCGGAAAGTGTTGCGACGACAACAATTTTTTACTTAAGCCGTTACAAAAATACAGATAACAGCGCACGTGCCGTTTATGGCTGGAGATGTCGTGGGAGACGCAAGCACAAAGCACCCAAGATTTATTGGCTCGCCGTAAACGTACGTAGGAGGAAGTTTGTACACTTGAGCCCGACAAATCGCAATATTTAACGTTCAACTATTTCCATCAATTTCTGCTATGAAGAAAGGGAAAACTTAAATTGGAGCGATTAAAGTGAGCACCCTCTAGTGATTGATTTCTGAGCAGAGACGATGCCCACCGCGCCGGAGTATTGTGCCCCTAGATTTATTTCTGTTTCCTCGTTTTTATTGCGTACTCAGATCTTATAACGAAATAGTTACGGCTGTTAAAAGGTTTTATTGGTTAACCTTCGGGGTATGCGGTAATAAAATAGATTCGTAACCAAAGAATCGTACGCGTTTCACTAGATTTATAACTGTATCACGTGAAACCGAAACAAATTTGGCCTATACCGGGGCATAAAAATGTATCTATAACATTCATATATATGGTAATTGTGTACATTTAAGTATAATAAAAACATTCGATCGAATAGGTATTATACGAAAAACCATTCCTGGTTTGATTCATTTCAGTTTGTTTTACCGTTTGTCCTATTATGTGGACCTTGCATCCTGTTCAAAGGTTCGGTGATCAATTTATAGGTCAATTTTCGACTGTAGAAATCTCTGTCTTGTAACAATGGTGTGTGAAGTAAATGGGGTCACATTAAATGAGATTGTTTTAGGACACCAATTAAAATTGTTAATACGGCAATGATCAGATCTAAAGTGGCGCGGTCCCCTCGAGCCTACGAGCAAATTCACTTAATTTACCGTTTGCGCTGAGAACCCGTTGAAACTTTACGCACTTAATAAACTCGCTAGACGAATTAAAATTCCGTCGGTTTAGCAACAATCGCGTCGGAATGCCGTTAACTCTTGCTCTGGTTATTATAAAGGATACCGGTTTCCGATTTATCTACAAAAAGTAACGACAGCGGACCTCCGCTTATCAAAATTAACAAGTTTATGTTTGGACGCCGGATGGCGACGGGTTGTGGCGTCGCGCTTCTCTATTTAAATATGCAAATGATTTTTGAGTGTGCGGCGTCGGAGTTTGGTTGCAGGTTGTTTAGCATAAGCAAATCGGCGCTCCGTTGTTCGTGAGCTCCCACGGACTACTTCGAGTGTTAGACGAGCGGGAATAAATAATCTCGCAGTTATGCTCCTTCCACGAGGGCCGATCGTAAATCAGTACGAGACGAAATTTCGGTCTAATGTGAATGTAAAATTTAGAGAACAATGCCGCTACATAGTTTCGCGGGGATCTCTTTAACAAAGTTGTGCGTTCTGTTGTTTAAATAAGCCTTATCTCCTATTGTAAATTGGGGTACGAAGAGTTTGCGCTGTTTTGTCTATATCTTATCCAATAACTGGGTGATCTTCTCTGAATTTACAAGTTCAATAATAAATTTCCTAATTATTATCATCATATGATGGAAGTTTATTTATATTTAACTATGTGTTTGCCGTGCGCTACGCAATCGTAGTGAATGTAAAGTTTTATCAAAGAATGGCTATGACTATATCGAACAAAGCGTTCCCATTCTTTTTATGTAAAACGAATCTCCATTATTATCGCGCAATACTAGCAGCAGGAGTAATATAATTTTAGTACCCAATTTAATTAACGTGGTACTTGTAAATCCAATTACAATCGAAGCGGGTTTATCGTATATTTCAGTAAATAAACACAGTTAAGATCGCAGAGTAATGTTGAACAACGGTAATAATAACATTTTGAATGCTCCTTTAGTTCGTTTGGTAGTATCAGAGAGAGCTTTATCAGTAATTGAACACGAACTATTACATTTGAATCCGGGATTATGTTGGGAAGTTTCGCCCGTGACCCTTTTGGCATTATGGCGTTATAATCCGAATGGAACTACCATCTTTATTTATGTTGTTCGCTAACTAGTTCTGATTGTGTTATTGTGTTATGTAAATCGATACAATACGGCTACACCGGACTGGTCAGGCCAAGCCTTGATTTGCACATTGCACCGACTAGAGATTTGGCTTCGCTTCACTTGGCTATCTTTGGTGGTACCTATAGGCTATACTCATATGGCTATGTTTGTTTTAAAGCAACAAATTATATTGGTATGCACAAAAGTTTGCCTTTACTGTCGACTTTCCTTTTGCTGGGTATGCTGGAAGAAATTCCTATAAGAAATAAGCAGTACCCTTGTACTCATTTTACTTTATTTAATGTGATAAATGTGTTTGTTTTTGTGTGAACATAAATAAATAAAATAAAAAAGTTCAATTAATTCATGGTATTTTAGATAAACTTAAATATTTAGTGAAGTACAATGTAATTAATAAATACGTAATGCCTGATACAATATTTAACACATTATTAGTTTTACAAAATAGTATATTGTATTTATAAATGTGGATATAGGTATCTATATGTTAATATTTGTTATTAATAATGTTACGTCCAATATTTAAATGGACGATTTACTTGACTTTTAATTAAACATTTTATAGAAGAAACTTTGCGAGTAATATTCCCCGATAAAAGTTTACCTCAATATCCTTTTATATTTAATATCAAATATTAACAAGAGGCGAGTGTCCCGGCAAGAACACTCATTAACCAGCGGTGGCAGTTAAAGATGTTTCTGACAGTAACCGAGAGTCCATTAAAGTTAAAGGAAGCCTCGCCGCAGACGAGTGTAAATAATAACTGAGTGGTTTCAACATCTCTATAAAGATGCTATGTTTTTCAGCTACTAAGGAATGGACACGTTTAATCAGAGGCGAATAACGAATAGCGAGTAAATAAAATTGTTGTAAAATACGTTAAAGTTTCCCAGAGATGATCTTACAGAAAACCAGTTGTAAATTTACACGGTTCATTGCTTATCGTTTGAACGTTTGTGTAAGACAGTCCGTGCAGATGGTATGTTTTCAGCTACTAAGTAAACCGTTTTTAAGAATTTGTGTAAACCTGCCAACAAACCGTCTAATGGATCCTTTTTGTTATTCTATTAAATAAATAGCGACAATATATAATTGTGTTAGTTCAGTGTAAGGTTTCGACTGAATAATAAGAGCGACGTCACATAGACGTTATGACAATACTTTGGTACAAATGAAATTTGTATTATATTTAATTTACTTCATATTTTTACATTAGTCATCATTTATAAGGTTCTTACTAATCACTTGTTTGTATTCGGCTTGATAATATTATTTTAAGTACATTTCGTATCTACATTTTGAATTTTCAATCTGTCTGTACATACACATTTAATTATGTTAGTAAATATAAACATATGCCGGCATACACGTACGAATTAATTACAAGTAAGTTTTATTAAATATCTATTAATCAAACTTTTGGTTTACGTTATATATCCTTGGAGGCACCGAGAACTTGTAAGGGAATCCGCTTAATCCGCCACTTGGATTTATCACACCGCGTAGGTAACGCAGTGCGGCTATAGTCTACGGTCTACGGTTCTACGGTGCTACGGTTCGTAGCTCGTAGATACCCATATACGCCACGCTACGTCGTACAATGAGAACGTTTTAAACCAGCAAAATGTGGGACACGCCGGTTTTTACATTGTAATTTAAAACGCCCGTACAAAATATAACTTCACCTGTCTATTTAAAACAAAATATTACACTATAAAGAAACCTCAAGACGCTATTTGGTGGAAGATTTAAATTCGCTACTTTGTTTCGTCGCATGTTCAAAACTGTAGTTTTTAAGCGATAAAACTGCTTAAATAAGGTAACAAATGAGGTGTTGAAGCATGTTTTTGTTATCAAAAACGAACTCACAGTCCATTAACCAAGTGAGTCATATTGTGAAATAAGATTGTTAAAAAAAGATCCCCTGATCATTTTGTGTGCCCGAACACATTTACAAGCAAGTCATCGACCCAACTATCTAATTTACCCAAAGGTAATGTACTCTTTCAAATAACATTTCAGTAATTCATTCAACTCGATTCTACCCTTCGAGAACGTAAAGCATTATTAGTAGTCGTTCTCAACTCGAGCGAGCACGTCGCAATCCGCCAAGATTATTGTAAAAGGACTTAATATTTCGCTAAAATAAAGGTTTATTCGACATAAATGTCTACACGGTACATTGCTCCTTGTATGGGGATTGTAGTCTAAGAACGAGTAAGCAAATAACGTAATAAGACAATCGTATCACCTGCCGCCGAGCGAGGCCTTCCCACGCGTTCTAACGCGAACGTTTTCACTTTTCAACATAATACCGGTAAACGCTAATTTGCTTTTGTTCTTACTGTACGCAGCTATTTCGGTTTCTAAGCTTCCTCTAAATGCAGATAATCTCCGCTTAGTTTGTTGTATCCTCGTACGTTTAAAACAATGAGTTTGTAGATCCGATTCCAGTTACTCTTTACATACATACCTGTTTCACGTAACTAATTTTAAGTGGCTTATGAGAACTGTTAAGCTCTTGCAGTAAAGCGATTTAATGTTAACATTTAATAATATTTATGCTTTAAATTTACATCTATACATAATGTGCATAATAAATAATGTATTTTATACTTATAGCCTTCTGTTATACTAGTATGCCATATCAGGACACAAATATAAATTTACTGATCAGATATGGCCTCGTCAGGAATCAAATCCTGAACTTTCTACGTGCAAAGCCGATATAGTTACCACCGTATCAAACGGGTATCTAATTTACAATATTCACTAGAAATTGCGATTTCTATAACAAATTTACGCAAAATGTAGTCCTTATTTATTGCTGACACTTTCGGTTAAAATAGGCCGCGTATTAATCAAGTCATAATTACCAGAATATTATTAATTACGTGGGAGCCGTCGTAATCGAATGCAGACGTGGAGCGTGTAATCAAAGTTTACTAATTTTCAAAGATTAGATGGTACGTATCGATTAAATAAATAACACTCGAACGAAACTTCTGGTTGGTTAATCAACAAGGAGGAAAGATAAAACCGAAAGTTTAATCGTAATTCACGTTATGATTACAGGGTGCCCTCGGTAGGCATCAAAGTTGTCGAAATGAGCGATGTTGCAGGCAAGCGTGAAATCATTAAGGCAGGAGATAATACGGTTGAGCTAATGAACCGGCGTGTCCTACGCCCCTACTCAGATAACTCGAGCCGCTCTCCCTTCCTCAATTATCTTAGCAGATATCTCAAGGTTGATTTTCTCTTGAGCGTGTACTTGACAGAAGCAAGTTATTTAGTCGCGGGAACAAATGAAGTCGTCTGTGTTGCAAATGTAACCAGTGTGGATGTTTCGAGCTGTATATTACTCCCATATTTGAATATGTGTTTGTTATGCGAATAACAATGATAAGGAAATACGAATTTTTATTCTTGTGACTTGTTCGTATTTTTGCAATGGTAACAATTTCAAACTATAATTACAGAACGTTTTAATTGAAAACAAATAAGTGTGTACTAGCTCCAACGCGCGTCTTAAGATTTTGCGTTAAATAATGAGCTGACGGTATTTTTTTGTGATCATTCGAAATTTCGAAAATTAAAAAAAAAGTTGTTTCTAACGGTCCAAGTAAAATAAAATACAAGCACCGGTTTCACTTTTAGTCAACGTTTTGATTTTAATTTCCAGAAATTTTCCATATTAGGTGTAATATATGAAAATTGACTCTTAAAGAGTAAACTCCAAAAAAATTAAAATACTTATTGAGATCATACTATATATAACAGGTAGCAATGAAAACGAACTAGGACAAATACAGTGTTCTAGTCTAAAGGAATTAACAAAAAATAAAGCTGAATTCCTTTTACCACTATTTTGACCAATCACGAGATCTTGTTCTAGATCGTTATCATTATGGTTACCATTATGCTATCTTATTATTGACACCACCTCAATAAGCCTGAATACGGTACGTATGCTGTAAATTGTAGGTATTCTGCAGTCTTGGTTGCAGCAACAGGTCAAGGTTAATAAGGTCAATTGCAGTGTGATTAGAGTTACTTAGCGTATTGAATTTCGCTTTGGCTAAACAAGCGGTAATAGGTTTAATTTATACTGTCCCTGTAGTTTGGGACCAGAATCGAGTTACGATATCTCTTGCCCATCGTAAGAGGTTGCTAAAAGAAGTTTATCAGGATCAGGAGTGATAAAAGTGAGAGAGGTAAGTCTCTACCGATGATTGGGTCGACGTAGGCACGAAGTAGTACGTAGAACGGGTTCTGGGTGCTGGGGAAGTTCCTCCGAGATATGCCCGATTGGGGTATCGAGCTAAAGAATATATTACATTATTTAAAGAAAATGTATAGAAAAGTTCATCTAAACATTTCCTTCTTAGCACACCAAAAAGGTCTTATAACCAAGTATTGTAGGTTGTGATAGGGTCCTTCAAAGACAAAAACGAACTAAGCGCAAGTTTGATATACTTATGTACCACTAGTGCCCTTCAACAGTTTTCCACTGCCTCCGCTGAATAGCCGTGACTACGATCCATGCAACATGGATTAAATATTGGTGCAGAATTAGCGTATTATTAGTAGCCCTTATATTCTTAAAAAACGAAAAGACGATATCTGTCTGAAGTACAGACAGATATATAACATGACGAGTTTAAAAGACATTCAATAGAGCCTTTGCCTACTGATACATTTATAAATAGGTACACTTTGTTTTAAAATGTCGCTTGGGTTATATTTTAAACGTATCTTGAAAGAAAGGAAATCACGAAAGGAAATCTAAATTTTATGTACATAGCAAAGAGTTCCTACAGCTGAAATCTAGGTTGTTAGTCACATTGCATGATCAGCAGAAATTTATGCGATTAAAAGCTGAATTTGAGCCAGAGTCGTGTAAGTTTCGACAGAGGTTTCGAGAATAGTTGGTAGAATATATGTTTGCAGATGAGCCCCTCTATGTCGTCTACTCCACACTTAGTTGGATTATATTCGCGTCATTAATCGGCGAAATTGCCTTCCGTGGTCGACCCTCCGTAGCCGTCCCAGAATCTTCAATTAGAATCGACTTTCCGATTTCCAAATTATCGATCTTACCTGTATTTAGATTGCTACAATAATTTAAATTCGTTATCGTTATACATTTTCTAATATTTTATCTTTATAATATCGTACGTAATTTAATAACAGCTTTGCTCATTGTTAAAAAAGCTAAGTATTTTTCGTCAAATATTATACGAGTAAGTTTTTTATTGTATTATATTTAATTGGCTAGTTTAATGGACACATTTGGGCGAAGATCCACGTACGGATGTTAATTTAACTTGAACTTTGACTAATATACATATTACTTAAATATATACTAATGTGTTTAATCTATTTATAAGTATCAAGTAATTGATTACATATGAATAAATACATATATGTATGTATATGGACAAAACAGAAAAAGGAATCATTTAATTCATTTAATAATTAAATATTCAGGAATTATATATCTTATTTCGGATGTTGTAAAAAGTTAAAAGGCTGACATAAAAATATAAGCAGAGTTTCAATATTGGGACACTGGGATGAGAGATGAACGGTCTTGTGGAGACGTCAGCGATCAATCAGCCGTGTGACTAATACCATCTATCAATACGTCACGGTGACGGCCCACGCCAGATGGCAGCACTGCTGCTCGGATATTAAATATCAATTTTCAACTAGCTATGTACTTTTATTTATAACGGATTAATATTTCACTGATGACTTTTTTTCGGTTGAGGCAATTTATATCCGATTTTTTAAGTTTTTTGTATGCAGATATTAATTATGATGACGTTTTAGGTCTGTAGTGTCAACGGTATTTAACACTTTCTTATTGGTATTAATTTGATCATCCACATAAAGCAGCAGAAACCATATCTATCTGACACGTAGAGGATTTGATTCCCGAGCAGACATATGATCATGAATGTTGATCTCTCTATCTGGTATCACATTTCTATATAGAGGGCGTTATTTTTTTTTAATGTCGAAAAATCAAAATACATGTATTTTTTATACATAAGGAGCTGTAAGATTTTATTATTTCTGAGTAGAAGAAAAAGATATTCGTAAAATCGCTAAGTCCAAAAAAATTAACACTTCATACAGAAAATGGAATGGTACCCGTTTATTTATTTTTAATATGGCAGCAAAGGAACGAGTTAATCGGGAGTGTTAGCGGGCACACGTTGGTATCCAAATCGGACACTTTTATGACATCAGACACTCGGCGCTAAATGCGGCGGCTTAAAAAGGGTTGATGGCGAATAACCTTGTCACCTGAAAAGCTTGGGATATAAAGGTACCTTCATCAGAGCCGGACGTTCATTGATAATTAATGGGTGGTGCCAGTGTAACGAAAACAAACGACGGTTGGTACTCGCACGATAACGATTAATATCTTCGCGCGGCAAAAACAAACCTACGTTCTGGCCGCGTGATAAATCATATCTCCGAGGCGCAAAAATAAATGAAGCTAATGATAAATGGCGACGAATTCGCGGAGTGCTGTCCTCGATTGAGTCTAGTACAACATTAAAGCCCTTCGGAGACTCAGATCTTAAAATTGATAGGCGATAGAAGTATAGTACAATAAGGGAGGTACTACCGTTCTCATAATCCATCGTGAAGCAGGTCATAATTTTCGGTTGGATAGGTGCGTCTGCTAATTTTGTAATATGAAAATTTATATCCTAATATAAGATTTATAACTAACATCTTCGCGGAATTTATTCATTTTACCATGTACCGTACTCTACTGTACCGTTCCTTATTCTCCATAAACGATTTTTACTTACCGATACTTCAAACCAGTTGTATGACTCGTGGTCACGGCTTAACTGCGTTTGCAAAAATAATTGTTAATAGATGCTAATGGAATTTAATCTTTACGCACTGAACTTAGTGCTAACTTAAAACCACCTTCTCTGCGTACGTTCCTAGGGTTCTTGATCGAGTTGTATCCATCTTATATCTTAAGAGATTTATAATTCATCAAATCAATTTTTCTGTCTACTCAGAAATAAACACAAAATCGGATTGCGTGATAGCCCCATAGGATCCTAAAAGTGCGCCAAACGTTCAGTAAGGAAAACATCCCGACTGTGAACTGTCAAATATTTATCTTTTTTTCTTACGCTCGCAATGTCAATATCAGTGTCGCTGGAATTCCGGAATGTAGGCATTGAGACTTTTCCCTTGCAAGTTATTCAACGATTTACTCCGAACTGAACACAATAAACATTTCTTTCTATCATTCAATAGTCTCTTCATTTAAATAATTTTATCTGAGATTTGTTTTATTGGTCTGAGTTTCTTAAATGAGTTCGACATTGATGTTTCGTTTTTCTCTTAAACTTGAGTAGGGATGCCGTAATCAAAGTTTGTGAGCGTATTCAAATAAAAATAGATCAACATTAATATAGTATCACCAATTTTCAATACGTTTTGTGTCATTTTAATGCCATGAAAGTGAACGCAAAACTCTTAAACAAATACTGTAACTTATGCGAATATGTTTTACGGACATTTTAGTCTTCAGTAGAAGTATCAATTACAAAATTGACCTAAGTTTGGACTCTTTTTCTATGTTGGTTAAACGCATCCACGGGCGGCAGTGACTACTTACTACTAAGGAATCGCACGCTCGTTTGCTGTGTATATTTTATGTTTTTTTTTTCAAAAGAGGCTGAAAGAAGAATGTGAAGAGGCTATGTGTATAACGTAAAGTATGAATTCTCTATAAAGTATAAAGTTTACATTGCGTAACATATCTTTACCGTAATCTTGATAACATATTCATTGGTAAATTATAAATGATACGCGTAGGTATTGTAATGGGAAATTCGATTTTATTTCACGTCGTTGAAATTATAGTGCTATCGATGTAACGCTATCGAGTGAGTAGTGGGACTGAGAAAGTCTTTATTTGATTTGACGATAATGGCGCAAGAGCGAACGCGGACCTCCCCAGGTACCTTCACATCGAGTCTCGGAAATTGCGTTAACCACATTCGAGGACCAGGAAATTAGAAACGTTCAAGGATGTAATCGAATGCCTCTCTCAAGCATAGAAATAAACTCGCCTTTTGTAACCCCAAGACGTCGCACGTACTATGAATACTTATTCGGGCAGTGTCAAATGATATTGGTTATGATCGATTAGTATGGGAGAGCATAGTTTTATTTTAGGTTTTATTTTGATATTAAATAAGTAAATGACACTTCTGTCCTCTTGGTGGAAAGTTGTCACTAACGCCCATGAGAGTTTGTTACTAATTATATTATGAAACAACGTTTCGCTTACAATCATTTACAGGTCCAAAGATAAGTACAAAGGTTTAAGTTGGTCTCCCTATATGCCAGTAGATATTATATTAAAATTATTCTCTAGAAATGTTTGCAAATTACTTGTGTTATCGAAAATTATGTATAAACTGAGTAGAGTTTCGAAAAATCAGGTCTTTAAATGTTTACATTTAATTGGTTATAGCAGATTCAATTTCGGCAATGCTTTTTAAAGGTTGCTACCATAAACTTTATTTTACCTTTATGAATAAAACAATTTCCAACGAATAGATTTATATAACGATTTCCTTCGTTTCAAATCTACCCACGGCCGGCACTCGCACGGAATTTAATCAAGACAAAAGACTCGTACAAATAGAAGGTGTAGCAAGATACCTGTTCAAACGTGCTCGTATGCCTGTTTACCTGTACTTTAAACGCCAGAAGTGAATCCGGACGACGTGAGCCCGCTCCGGTCGACGACGACCAACTGCGCTAATTGCGTTAGTGATCCCCTTTACCCCACCTCCGCCCAAAGTAAACGACTCTACTTTCAGTGCAAACAACTGCTCAAGTTTACCAGGAAAAATTCGCAAATCTAATTATTAAAGTCTCAGCGGTATGCCATATTGAAAACAATATCATGTCATGTAAGAGTACTAAAATATTACCGAGAAGAATTTAAGTGAAACGGTTCCATCCAGAGGTTTTAATTTATCGTTATTCATCGTCTAAGTAAATATTTAAAACCCCGAGTGAACTATAACGGTTAGGAGTTATTTATTTCGTGTCTCGGAGACTTTCATTTCGTAGATTGAAATTCGAATCCTTTTCTCTTCTTCAGCGACGGTTGAGTGTTCTCAGTAACAGCATTATATTCATTAAGGAACCGGGGTTCATAATAGTGCGGTACCTACTGCAATTCGCTAATAACAATGAAATATCAGAGTAGGTATTTGAATTTCCGTCTGTATTGAACTTAAACGAACAGTGAAGGAGAAATACAATCTTAATTTAAAGACGTGATTATTTTATAAAACCGATACGATTGTAGGCACGTATGGCCGTCGGCAGAAATCACGGCACGTAGGAAGAATTGCTGCAGATTGCACTTATTGCATTTAAGTACTAAGATAATAAAGAAAACATCCTATTACAGAACTATTGTGTTCTTTAAAATTATGAACACGTTTGAAAAAACGTCAATATTGTTTAATAACATCACGCAACTTGAAAAGATCCATACACGTTCAGTATTCCAATATGATTACTTATGAAAGCAAGAAATAAGGTAGATTGACTACTGATATAATTAGATCTATCCACAAAGGTGAATCAGAAGCCAGATTGCGGGCCGAACTAATTATAATAACATACAAAGAAATGTAGCAAATAGGGATTGCCATTGAAGCTGGAACTATCGGGATATTATATTTCCGAACGTATTGATCCCCGAGGATGGCGTGTTCGGTTTCGTTTCGGTACAAGTTTTCAATCCCTCTGCGTTTTGGGAGTTGCACTGGACAATCTTATCAGGGTGGATGGAGGGGAAGATTTTCCACTGTCCGGCGCCCTCTCACCTTTAAGGATTTCCCCCGGCGCAAAACCAGGGTTCGCCGATTGGATTTCAAATTTTTATGCGTGTAGTCGCTCTATAAAAGGATCTGCATTTTAACAACCCATTTTCGTGGAAGGGATTTAAATAGGACGATGCTAAAAATATAGGAATTTCCGTACGTGTGAACAAAATTTTACGCATTTAAACATATCGTCTCAAAATACTTTGATATATTTTTACAGTTGCCAAACATTATAAGTGAAATTAGATACGGTATTTAATAAACCGTGCATTATTTAAGATCGGTATGTAGTAACAAATCAATTTTGATCCGTTTATTCGAAAGGTTTCTATTGAAATATACAAGCTGTCTAATAACCAGTGAATAAGATATTATGACATCCATTGGACATTGGTGAAATAGGTTTGTAAATTTATTTACCAATTCACAAACGGTAACAAGCGTCCTGTTTAGTTTTCCTATCTTTTGTGAAATTTGGTATATTTTCTTATTAAATGAAATAAAAAACGCGCGTTGCGATGCTTGTGTAAATCATGTGATTGATAAAGTTAAGCATCGTTGGGTGTAGTTGGGAGGTGGATGGGTGCCCATTGATGGTTAAATATTCGGAGTTGATGATAATGGCTAGATGGCAGTCGTTAAACTTTGCCGAAGACTTTATGGGTTAAACCTCATATATTCACCGCTTACTGGAGCAGCGTGGCGAAGTACTCGTACACTTAAGATTTTTCCAGTTTTGAAAAGAAACTTGTGTTTAGAAGTGAGATGTTTATAGGGTTGCCATAATATAAAAATAGTATTGCATTGACATAGGCGAAATAGAGACCATGAAATATGTAGGTGGCAAACCCAAAGGAAAGTTCTTAGGTCCGATCGCATTAGAGACCGCGCGGCTCACGAACAGCGCAGATAATGCCATTGCAATACCAGGATCCGATTGTATTGGCAAATTGGATCAAATGCACCGTTCACCGCACAAAAGATGAGAGTGGATACGGGTTACACACATGTAGCGGCTATCTCGCGTCGAACTAAACCTACTTATGACGATCGGAATGATTCTCAGTTCCCATTTCATATACGAAGGTACTTTTATTTAATTTTTTACCCGATTTCGTGAACATAAGGGATGAAAATCCGATGTATGTAGGTACTTGTTATTCGTACATGATTTAATCCCGGCCGTGGATAATGAGGCATGTTAATTTATATAATTATTGAACGTAGTGTAGCGTGAAACAAAGTTTCGTATTGGAGCGTAAGGAACGTAATCTGGGGGCACGTTTTGAGAGGTCGAAAATGAGCTGGACAAAACCCGGAATAAATGAGTTAGCCTTTGTTAGGGACGTTTCGTTTATACGTCACTACCCTTAGTGTAAATATAGTATAAATTTTATTCGAAAACGAAATCCGTAATCGAGAGGTTTCACCATACATATAAGGCAGCGCCTCTAGTGGTATCTTTGGGAACTAAGACTGGATAGTACAAATATTCCGATTTTGAAGTAATCGAGATTCAAATCTAAGATGGCTCCTAAAATTAGACATTATTTCTTATTAATATTTAATGGATTCAGTGGTACTCGAATAACGAGACGAATCTAACAATTTCAAAATATTAAAGTCGGTTTGAAGAAGTATCGAATACAAATAACGGACTTTTAAAAAGGTAAAAAAAACCACTATGTTAGAAAAGCAATTTGAGAATTAAATGACAATGACTTTAAAACGTTAATTATTTATACAGTCGGCTCTTTGTTTTTCTGTTATTTAATTCATCTTGTTGTAATATCAGTCTGTATCAAACACTACCCGACGTCGAGCCATTTGGAGCCGTATTTTTGAGAAGAATGAAAAAATATTGTCCATGTAAACGGCAAGGCAATGCAGATTATTACTGCCCGTCAGGGACACATAAAGAGCTGTATAAGAAATGTAATGGAGGGTTTTGGCTTGATAAGACAATATACTTGATAAGTAATATGCTCAGATTTTGTTTCCTATTTGTGCCATTTCTGTAGTATTAAACCGTTTACTTTGTACGGGATCCGGTTAGTAGTAATATAAAAATATCATTTTTATTTGCGAATTAAAGTAATAGTATATTATATTTTGCATTATTTTCCATTGTTAGATACATTATATGTATTATATTTATTGGATATAATGATCTTTTAAAGATGTTTTTTGTTTCTTTTAAATTTCATTCTGTGTTTTTTGTTTAGTTATGAAGTGGATCGTATGTTATCCACTTTACTATAACATAGCAAAACTTCTTCTGCAAGGCAGAGTATACATATTATTTGTCATATGTAAGTATAGTACAATAAATAAAAATTGTTTTTTTTTATTTGAAAAGAATAGTAATCGAGCAAGCAGGCTACTTGATATTAAGTAGATGCTGCAGTCCATGGACATCCACATACATCCTAAATGAGGACTGAAGTCTGGCAGTATCTGATGCAATGCTGCTCCTGAGGACTGAGATGGCCGCCGCACTTAAGTGTAGCCGGCAATCAATCCTCACTGACCGAAATACAAGAGTAGCTTCACGGAGGATTACGAAATTATATCAATCATTCAGTAGGTAATTTAAAAATCTATTAAACCAATGCGGTACTATACTGGTACTTCACTGGTACTTCACTAGTACTACTTTGTACCAAAATAAATCGCTTATCTATATAAATGTTGTGTTCTTTGATATCAATATATAAGAAATATTTTTCTGCTTGATACGTAACTCCGAAATGGTGTATGAAAAACATTCCTTCAATAGGTATCATTTATTAAATGCCTCCATCGTGTTTTACGTAAAAAATTACGTATCACTTACATTTACTAAATCATTGAGATCATCGCGTACTAACAAAAGGGTTCATTCCGGCGTCATTACGGGGTGAATTTTAAATTCAGTGCGAGGGAGTTCCACTCAACTATGTATGAAGGACCGATCCTCTCCATGCGAGTCACATCCGGTCGCACGCATACACTACGAGCCCTCATTGTCTGCTACAACTCAAGGTAAACCGATTACGTGATAAAAATCCATAAAGTCATTGTCATCTGTAGACAGAGCATCTGATGTCTAGTAAGCGGGCTCGACATTTACACACTCATTTATTTTCGAAATCCGATCTATAAATTTTCAACACAATGCTTTTAAACATCCTAATGAAAATGCCCGAATAAAACCCGAAAAGCAGCATGGAAAATTACTGATATTTTAATAAAGTCGTTAAACCGGCGTTGAAAATAAAAAATCTCAATCGCGACTTGTTAAACAATACGGCACGCTTAGGCTTATCTCCCCTTGACGATATCATTATTTCCCTTTTTGCAAAAATTTACCGAGCAAAAACAGGCGCGCGGCTGGCATACTAATTCCTCTCGGTCAATATATCGGTATCGGCGCGGGGCGTCAGGGCCAACGTAATTCAAATGGTAAAATCTATTCACAATAAAACAGAAGCGAGCAATTTCAGTGTTAAATCTCATAATTCAAATTTCTCCCGTTGTTTACCGGCCACGCTTCGGTCCGCTATATAAACTCTCAAAATCTACCCACATCCGTAGCGAAAGCCTGCTCCGTTATTTATGGAAAGCCACGTTTCATTGTTGTTGTCGGTTTTCATTTTAACGTTTAATTTTTTTTCTGTTTATGGTGTTTTCGTGATCACTGGAGCCTACACAATCATTTGTTTTTCGGTGCGCTCTTCCGCATTTAGTTCCGGTGATATGATTTATGTAGACTACCTACCACTCCACGTACGATCCGAGAGATATAGATCACGTACGAAAGACAACTAATGTGTGCCGAAGAAATGTGGTTGTTTTGCGTTATGTAAAGAAGGATAATGCCCATTTGCCGCCACCCTACCATAAAACCGAGGTGATTTACTGGAAAATACCGCTTATTTGCATTGCCAATACATCTTCCCGTGTAAGCATAAAACATCGGGATGTAAAACCGAACGGACGAAATAAGATATGAATGGCCACTTGCACACAGAATCCGAGGTTTTACAGCTGTCACATATCTTTAAGTGAAATACGGCTCCATCTTATATTGGATCGCTTCGACATTATGTTCTCACGATTTGATGTCAATTGAAAAAAGTTTTATTCTCGTACGTTTTATGGAGGGTTTTCCGGATTCTGACAATTTATTTAAAGGATAACGTGAGCCATTTATATGTTCTATTGGCATAAGTAATTATCCTCAGTAGGGATTGAAGTATCTCATTAATTATTTTTGTGTGTCCTCAGGAGTGGTCGTTAAGTACCTGCAATAGTTGGGTTGCAAGGTTAGGGAACAATAGTTCAAAAGGGGACGTATCTTTGCTGACCTCATAATCCGCCGTAAAGTAGTTTAAGTGTTTCGCTCGAAAAGGTGCATTTGCCTGCGACACTTAGAAGCAAGACTAACGTCTTAGTACTGAACTGTAGCAACGCATCTATGCATTAAGTCAGGCAGGACTTAAAACCTGTTTGAGGTTGGACATAAATATCGATGGGTTACAAAGGGCGTTTAATATCAGATGGCCGGCACGGTCATTTGCTAACATGACAACATAAAAAACATTTCAAATATTATGCTTCTTCAGTTTGAAGCTGGTTTTACATGTCGATGTACGACCATTATACACCAGTTTTTACATCTGTATAGTAGACATACTAAAAACGCATATTAAAACTTACAAGTTACAGCCAACTCAATGCATGGTCATCAGACATTAATAGAAAACTAATAACATGTTCACAAAAGAAGTAAGCTGTCCATATAAACGACATCGGGCGTACCCACAACCTACAGCTCCTCTTGGAATGAGCTTTTAAGCTCGTGTGTTTTTTGTACGCGTACGCCGGAAGCGTTAGTTCCAATGAACGGGGTACCACCCTTCATACATACTTAAGTACCCCGCTTTAGTATCGCAAAAATGTAATTAAAATTCACATCATCCAACCCCGTTGTCGG